>MU160026.1:90385-110576 GCA_015888305.1 Antheraea pernyi
GCATGGGAGGAGCTGGTAGCATCGGAGGGTCGGGGAATAATTCTCCCACGACCCTCGCCACCACCTCCGGCCGGAGGGTTTCCGTCGCCGGGGGCGTCCAGGATCGCAACTTATTTCGTACTGTTATACGGGATTCTAAAAATCCCTTTTTAAAAAAAGATTTATTCACTTGACATAATGTATTTATTATTTTACAAAGATTTGTTCACTTAATTATTAATACTTATTATTTAACACTGAATAGTAATTATGAGGATTATGAGTGTTATGGACCGAGTCTGGGAATGAACTGCCGGGTGGTATCGAGGACCGTGAGAGGACTCGGAAAGTGCTGACGTTAGGTACTGGGAAAGGTGCTAGTTAGGAAGGGATATAGTTCTGTGGTGTTAGAGAAAGGTCAGCATATTAGGGTACAAGGTTCGGGTATAACAGCACGCAGAGAGCCGACCACCGCCTGCCACGAGTGCGGCGCTGACGAAGATACCGCGCAGCACACTCTGTCTGAGTGTGCTGCGTGGGGGGTACAGCGCCGCATTCTGGCGGCTGTGGTAGGAGTGGATGATTTGTCGCTGCCGAGTGTGGTTTCGGCCATGCTCGGCAGCGAACAGGCGTGGCAAGCGATGTTCTCCTTCTGCGAGGAGGTCATCTCGCAGAAGGAGGCGGCGGAGAGGGCCCGTGAGGCAGACCCGCTGAGTGGCTGTCTCCGCCAACAGAGGACCGGCAGGAGGAGGAGGCGCTTTGCCCGACTCCTCCTGCCACCGTAGCCGGACATGAGGGGATGGAAAAAAAAAAAAAAAAGATAGGTCGCGAATTGCATGTATCAGGCAACAGCCAAAGCCCAAGTGTGCCGCGCACCCATGAGTTAGTTGTCAAAATAAAATCGTCTAAGTACATTAAGCGCTCGCCTTAGTAGTCCGGTGAAGCTGTTAAGACCTTGCTGGGTCAATAGCGTAGAAAGTTCGAAAAAAAAAATCCGCTCCCCACGACGCATTGTTCTATGTGTGCCTACAAAATCAAGAAGACACAAGATACGTTTTTAACGCCACGTATGTACTTCTCATATACTCTTCTCTAAATAAACAAAAACAACGTCTAACCTGAATGTTATTAAGTAAAGTTTATAAATAAACTAGTGACAATAACTTTTTCGTATTTACTTTAGTTGAATTTATACCTTATACCATTGTAATAGGGTATAGACATAAGTGTTATGTGGCTATATGGAGGGGGGGGGGCTTGATTTGCTTATTTTTGATGACATAGGGGATGGGGGTCCGGGTAGTGATGACGTCATAAATATTTACATAAGCAATGGCGGTCCGAAATTACAAAATTGGGAATTTGAAAAAAAATAATATTTATTTTTTTATATATTTTAAAACTTAATTATTAATTATTTTGATATGTAATTTGAAAAATAAAATAAATTTTTTTTTCAATTAATTATAAGCGATTAAAAATTGATAAAATTTAAAAAAAAGTCACGTGACTGTGAACGCACCACGATTGGCCACCATACTTGTGACGTCATAATGTTATAGCAATTCCATAACAGTGCAGCGTTTACAGCCTTTATACGTAACTCGACAAAAACATTGTAAATTTACTATTAAAAAACGATTTGTTAAAGTGAATTTCGTTCAGCTATGTGTGATACAGGATTTATAAAAGCAAATTCTGATAATATTCCTGATGTTGACATATTTATGATCACCAATTTTTTTTAAAAACGACCTTCGGTTTAATTCTGCCGAAGTTCGAGGTGCCAAGGCATCAAGGTAAGCCTGTTAAAAAAAATTATAAACCACAATATCTGAGTATTAATTTTTTATTGAATATAATTACTTATTAAATTAATTTTAGAGCATCACGTGAAAGTTACGGCGACAAAGCTATAGGTTATGTTCAACTTCGCCGCAAAAATGGTACTTGTATTGTCAAAGGACGTGTATGTCCAGAGCATCGAGTTCGAAGTAAAGCTTATTCAGTTACTTTAACAATTAATAGCGTCAAACGGGGGGCACAAGAAGGAAGAAAGAAGAAACGAATTTTATCGTGTTCGTGTCATGTTAACTAAAGGATACGGAATATAGAGAGGGAGTGTTTACTGTAGTTTATTCTTATTATTATGGGACAGATAGATAGGTAGATAGATAGATAGATAGATAGATGATGAGGGATGCCTATACATTAATATAATACTGATTAATACACACAGAATATACGATTCGACATTACTGTACCACGTGAAACGTGTCATTATATACACACACATATAATATGTATGTACGAGAGAATGATAATTTGTTAGCCCTGAAAAGGGCTGTTTCAATTGTTTTCTTTTCCTTCCCTTGTTTTGTTATAAAACTTATATATAATCTTTCCATTTTTCAAAAAAAAAAATTTTCAAATACCCAATTCTGCTTACGTTAATACATGAACGGTCCATAGAATGTATTAAAAAAAACGTTTTAATTTTAAGCAAACCTGAAAAGGCTTATGAAAGAATAAAAGTAACGCAATCGAGAGAATATAACTTTTTGTTATACTAGCAAATGCCCGTGGTTCTGTGCGCGTTATTACAATATTACAATTATTACAATAATGAATAAGATTATAATCTAGTCTATAGGTCTCGGAGATAATTTAGGTTTTTATTTGTAAAATAAGTCTGATTACTTAATCAGTACTTCCGATGATTATTTACTACATCCAAATTCATATCAACAATACTTCCTCATCATATTAATAATTGTTAGTGACTTCGTAGTATTTTTTTTTCGAACTGACTTCGCTATTGTCCAAGCAAGGTCTTAACAGCTTCACCGGACTACCGACTTCGTAGTGTTAATAATAGCAGTATCACTACATATTATAAAACAAAGTTCTCTGCCACGTCTGTCTGTTCGCGATATACTCAAAAACTACTGGATGGATTTTTATGCCGTTTTCACCAGTAGATAAAGTGATTCATGAGGAAGGTGTAGGTGTATAATTTGTCAAGGTTTTTATTTATTATTAGGGCGTAACAACGTCCGCCGGGCCCGCTAGTAATCAACATAAATAAAAACGTAAACGTTCGTTTGTTCAAAATCTTGAATATCCGAAAGTGTTGAAAGTCTGTCTCTCGGTGGTTGCCATTGTTTTTAGATTGTACTATGCTTATAAACAGGGATAGTATAGTCATTTTCTCATGCTACAATAAAAAAAAAAGTATTCCACCGATTCGAATACGCACGTTTTTTTTATTTATTTAAAAAAAACTAAATTCATCCATACCTACAGTGCCTCTAGCTACCTAATAAAATAACTCATAAACATCGGTCTGAAATATGAAGGAGAGTTTTCAAATCGGATCGATAGTACCACAGGCAGTTACAGACGAAGGGGCATATGGTTCTTACAAACATATTTATTAGTGTGACATAATCATAGAAGTATAGTTTATCACGGTAAATATTGTCCTATAATCTTTATCTGTGTTATTACAAAAAACTTAAATACGTATTAAATACTTGGTTTAAAAAAGTTTCTTAATAAATTCACCGCGTTCTCCCGAGGCAAGTTCGCGTTATCCTTTTTCACAAGTCTAACTTAATGTAAGCAAAGCGAGACAAAAGAACAAGATGGCGAACATTCAGCGACCGCGGTGCATTTAATATGAAACCTTTTATATATATATACATAAGTTTTACATTCTATTAATCTCTTTCATCCAATAAGTAAGCCACTAACGGCACTAACAACTTATACATTTTGTAACGTAGTTTTGTATGATTACCCGCGACACAGGATTCAGTTCCTAGTGCGGGAATCTACAGTTATTTGTATGCCATGTAACATCATTTTGTTAAATAAATACTTTTTGTTTAGTTTTTGTTTGTTTTTAAAGCCAGGGGTCAATACGTATTTAACTTTTTTTGTAATAACACCGTATGAGTTTAAGAATTACGTCTTCAAATTAATACACTTTAAATGAAATTGAAAAAGGCATGACTCTTATTACCGGCGTGCAAAACAAAAACATCCGAGTTGTAATACGACACTGGATTCTTTGTTTCATACGACGGCGATATACTCACATACATATTGCAATATTATAGGTAATAATCTAATACAAATTCACATAGTTTGAATTACGGTTATGCGCTTAGTTAAATTTTAGAAAAACAAAATGGACGGTAGATCGTTGTCGACGCAATTTCTTGGTAAGAATAATAGTTTTCACTATCTGATGCTTTTTTCTATTTTCTCGAACTGACTACGCTATTGACCTAGCAAGGTCTTAACAGCTTCACTGGACTACTAAGGCGAGCGCTTAAGGCACTCAGCCAGTTTTATTTGGACAACTAGCTCAAGGGTGCACGGCACACCTCGGCTTGGGCTGTTGCCTGATACATGCAATAATCTGATGCTATTGATTCCTATTATTACTATCATTACATAGTATAAAACAAAGTCCCCTACCGCGTCTGTCTGTCTGTCTGTTCGCGATAAACTCAAAACTACTGAACGAATTTTCATGCGGTTTTCACCAGTAGATAAAGTGATTAATGAGGAAGGTTATAATTTAATAAGGTTTTTTTTATTATCAGAGCGGGACAACGTCTGCCGCGCCTGCTAGTAAATAATATAAATAACATATAAATAAAAAAAATCAAATACATCGATTACACGAAAAAATATTTTATGTAAATTATCATATTTCTTCTATGGCGCTTAACGTGTTAAGTTATTATTTAGTTTAGCTAAGTTGTATGACAGAATCAACATATACCACGTTGTTCGTATTTGAATAAAATACTTTTTTTTATTATTGAGGAAGCAGAACACAGCGTATGATAATGAAGGTTACTCACTGACTCCCGTTGACACAAATTAATTTTTTATCATTAAATACGTGACGAAATCTTATAAAATCATTACTCAATCCACTTTATCTATTGTGTTAACGTCAATAATTCTTTGACGACAGTTTGCGGAATTTGCGTCAACGTTTTGTTATGTACTTATAATAATATGTACCTTCTTGTCTTTATACTCATTATTCCCTACTAGCCTCGACCCGCGACTTCGTCCGAGTGGAATATTTACTTTGGGCTAACGCTAACACGCAGCGTAAGCTCTCAAGAGGAAAAAAATTTGCTATATAACACTCAAAGAATTTTTCAAATCGGACCCGTAGTTCCTGAGATTACTTCCTACAACGTCAGAAACTCACAAACTTTACCTCTTTATAATATTAGTATTTTGAATATTATCACTCTAAATATTTTTTCAAATAAAATCGATAATACTTTATTCAGTTTAGGCCCTAATAAGGCGCTTATGAACGTCAAAACTACCACCGGTTCGGAAAACAACCCAGTCATCGAGAAGAACCGGCAAGAAACTCGATTGGGCACATCTTTTTCATATACTAGCGGCCTCGGGAGACGCTGTCGCGCCCTGACTATATAAAAAAAACCTTGACAAATTATATACTAAAACATTCCTCATGAATCACTGTATCTACTGGTGAAAACCGCATCAAGATCTGTTCAGTAGTCTCAAAATCTTACATCACTGCGACAACATTACACATATCACCTCCACGCACGTGCACGCATACACGCTTACACATAAAGTGGATGGGTTTTTCTTTTCTTTCCCGTATCGAACTGTAATAGTTTAGAATCTTTTCCGATACAAAATACACATAGGAGTTGTTGAGATATGTACGCTTGGTACACATATATGTTTCAGCAACTCTTATATGTATGAATAGTTTAGCTTTAACTTAGGTTAGCTTTGATAGATCGCGAATTGCATGAACAGGCAACAGCCAAGCCGAGGTGTGCCGCGCACCCTTGAGCTGGTTGCCAAAACAAAAAGCGGCTGAGTGCCTTAAGCGCTCGCCTCAGTAGTCCGGTAAAAAAAAAAAAAAAAAATGTGTTCAGTAGTTTTTGAGTTTATCGCGAACAGACAGACCGACAGACGCGGTGGGGGACTTTGTTTTATACTATACAATAATAATAATAATGATATTTCCGATACATTATACTTTACAATCGTTTTTAATGGATGCACAGAGAGGAGTAAATTCTATACATCACCATCGTTCATATATTGATCCACTCTATAATACCCTTAAAGTACATAGCCCTATTCTACTCTTCGGTTTTGATAATTGTGTATCTTATAGGTATTAAGTTTAATTGTGAAGTACACTATATACTATATAGCCTTTACAATGACACTGTTTCTGTAGAACTAATTAATGAATTAGATTTTTTTTTATATCGTAGTATGCAAACGAACAGGTTCACCTGATGTTAAGTGATCACCACCGTCCATTGACACTTGCAACACCAGAGGAGTCGCAAGTGCGTTGTCAGCCTGTGTTTGGGGGAGGGGGGATGGAGGAGAGGGAGAGGGGACGGGAAAGGGAAGTGGGCCTCCGGCGCTCTCACTGACCGAACGAAACGCAACAATGCAAGCACTGTCACTTCACGTCGGTTTTCTGTGAGAGGTTAGTACTACCCCGGACGAGCCGACCCATTCATGCTGAAACCAGTAATAGCTTCAGCGTGACTCTACCACCTTCAAACCTTGAAACATAATTCATAACCAAGGAATATTATTTTCCTTAAATGATGATAAATCATAACAATAATAAAATGTAACAATTCTTACACATCATAGAATACATTGTTTCTTTGTCTGTCTGTTAGTTTGCTTATGACTCAAGAATCATCCATACTGTTTACTTAAGCCTTTTGGATACATAAATATATTTCTGGTCATGTTGAATCCTTAGATACGCTAGGTGACATAGGAATGTCGTAGAGATGATAATAAAAAATATATAAGGAAGTAAGTAAAAATAAAAAAGTAGCCTTACAGAATCCCAATCTATTAAATATGGAACATAATCATTATATTTTTGCTGGATCTACTGTCTATAAATATATAAATAGACAAAACAATTAAGTACATTTTCCTGCTCAGCTTCTCAACCGATTTTCTTTTTTATTTTGCACATATTGAGCAGCTTTACAGTTATCAATAACTTTGGTAACAGACCGGGAAAACGCTAGGAGGAAGAAGAAGAAGAAGAATAACTTTGGTGAAAAATTGGTTTCTTTCCTTGATATTAAACTTTAAAAGTTGGAGAATTATGGCTGAATTTCCACCACTAGATAATCACTAGTATTAATAAATCTGTAATTTTGCCTATACATGTAATATTTCGCCAAACCTTGTGACGAAATCAGTATAAATGTCTGGATTTAAAAAGAATGGGGTGTAAGGGGTGTCGAATAACATCTAACACTTGAGACACTCAAGCCGACCTCACCTGCACGTGGTGCACCCTGCTGAATATCGAACGAGGTAATGGCGAAAGCGGGGGTAGGGCTTTACAGCCCGACTGGGTCGCAACCACCATGTATATGGCGAAAAAACCCGTCATAGTGATTCGCTTCTGCGGGTCGCGTTTCGGGATCAGCCTGTGCATATCCAGCATTTCGCAGGCCGGCATATGGATATGGACACGATGGATATGGTGTCACTCGGTGGTCGCCATTGTTTTTGGATTGTACTGTGCTTACCATCAGGCACACGGCAATCATTATGCCGTGCTACTACAAAAAAAAAATTAAAATCTTGAAAGGACTTTACCGATTATAATAGAATTTTATATACAGGAAGCATATCTCATTTACTGGTCTAAACATCGAGACTTTGACTTAAAAAAATTAAAACTTTTGACTTAACAATACCTACCTACAATTATAATTTCATTATTTTAAAGTTTATTTTCTTATATCGTCTTCATTGTAGCCTTTCTAACCTTACATATTATAAAACACACGTCTCTCTGCCTCTTTGTTCGTGAGTATATTCAACGTAGAAATTGTTAATTTACCTACAGAAAGTAGATAAAATAATGTTTTCTCATGATGATAATGATAATCCAAAAACAACCAAAAATTACTAGCGATGAGTTCTTTTGTGCTGCTCACTGATTAAATTGTTAAATTCAAATAATTATATAGAACGAAAAGATTTGAAAAAATTAGAAACTAAATTTTTTTTCTCTCGAACTGACTACGCTATTGACCTTGCAGGGTCTTCACAGCTTCACCGGACTACGAAGAAACTAAAATAATTCAATTGTTTCTAATTGTTAACTTAATACATAATTTATATTCTACATTTGTATCGGAAAGAATATTAGGTTATGTTTACATAGACTTTTGACCTGAAAAACAATAGCCCATATCAATATAAATTATGTCATCGTGATAAGTAGTATTAGTGTAGCTAATTTTAAGTAATGCTCTTATGTATGATTATTTTTTGAGTAATAACCACGTGTGGAGCCGCGAACACAGATAGTTGCAAATAAGTATGTAGATTAAAAATATCTTACATCAATTTGCGACACTATATATTATATCCATTCATATGAAATTGACGTTTTATCAAACTGGCCGCTATGATCTCAAAAAGCTGGCGTTTAGTTAGGAATTCGAAATTCAAATTTATTTCAGATTTAGGCTTGTGTATTAGTGTTTCGAATTTAGTGATTCGAGTTTTGGCGCCATTTAATTTTTCTTTGATATCGTTCTTTTCACAAAATGAAAAATTTTAATTATCGCGTTATTTACGAATACGAGTTCCACTGTAAAATGAGCGTAGCAGAAAGAGCTCGAAGGATTAATGATGTGTATAGGGAAGCTACTGTAAAAAAGGAAGGTACGTTTTTGGTTTCAACGTTTTCTAACTAGAAATGTTGACCTACGGAACAAAGTCTTTGGACGGCCGGAGTCTCTAGTTGACAATGAACAATTAAAGGCGATCGTGGAAACGGATTCATCGCAAAACAGATCAGAGTTAGCGGCAGGTTTCGGTGTGAGTGATAAAAAAAAATTAGTTGAAAGAAATTTTAAGCGTGAAAAACTCAAGCGATGTGTACCGCATTGCGAACTGCCAACACCCTTATGAAAAAACACATCAGCTTATTCTGAATTTTACTTTCAGAAAACATTTAGAAACCAAAAGTTATATTCAACAAATTTATTGTCATAACAAATGTGTCATAGGATATTATTATCACTTTGAATCGTATGGCTGTAAAACGTTGTTTACGCGTGTTAATTTAATAGGATAAAAGTCCTTTGTCGCATTATCGTATCAAAGCAAGCCTACTGCTTTGCGTAAAAACCAGTACACTGCAGGTATTTCCCATTACGGATAACAATTACTTTAAATAAGTATTTCCTTGGATGTTTGATTAACAATATGTTTTGCAACATGTAATATTGTGCTTATATTAAGGTCTAGTAGTAATGTTTTACTATTTCTGTTATACTTTCATATATTAATTATTAAATTGAACGTTCTGATGGCATCAATAATTTCTATCAAGTAAACTAGCATAATAAACTTTGCAGTGAACTGGTTAATCCTTCTATAGATACCAGACTGTTAAATATCAATACGAGAATATCTGCCGGCTCTAAATCTATGAATATAATTTTTAAATAACCATAAAATCGCAGAAATATGCATAAAAATATATTTTTCCTTCGCTTAATAACTCAATAATTCTCAAGAATCACAATGAAATGACTGAACATATCCAATTAATAAATAAGTTAAAAAAAAACATTTTTATTTATTTTCAATTGCTCGAACGTTTGTATGTGAATATAATTAAATTAGTCATATTTTAGCTCGTTCATTCGCTATTTTGGTTTCTATAATCAACCATCTTAAATGACTGAAGATTTCTAAACAAATGAAGGAGACGTTTATTAGTTGTTTACACTGAATTATGAAACAACTTAATTGCGGCACATATATATATATAATACCTTAGATTTAGTCCAAATCTTTGAGTATGAATGACAATATTTAGCAAACTCCTTTTTTTTCTTTTTTTTTATTGTAGTTCGGCAAAGTGTACTATGCCTGATGGTAAGCACAGTACAATCCAAAAACAATGGCGACCACCGAGAGACATACTATCCATCGCCGGTCGCCGCTGTCATACCGGCCTGCGTAAGTATCTTTTCACGTTGCGCTTGAAGGATCCCATGTCATAGGAAGGAGGAAACACACGGGAGATTGTTCCACAGCTTCACGGTACGGCAAAGATAAAATGTTGCGAACTTTTTAGTTCGTGCCTAGATAGGATTTACCATAAAACTGTGGCTCCGAAGACCAGCACGCGTAGTGCGGTTATGAAAAGGAGAGGAAGGGATCATGTTGAATAACTCTTCAGAACACTCGCCATGATACAGACGGTAGAATACGCTCAGTGAGGCAATGTCTCTGCGTAACTCAAGCGGCTCTATGAACTCTATAATGTCTGCATCATTAACAATGCGGACAGTCCGTCTCTGCAATTTTCAATATAGTAGTAGTCTGGAATGCCTTCCTTCCATTTGTACAATAGATTGGGATTCGTCTTTTGCATCGAGGGGACTGAAACATTAACTAGGTAAAATTAAATTTATGGACAATTGCATTTTAAATTTAATATTGTAAATGTGTTTGTCTGGTCTTTAAATATATTTCTTCTCTATGCTCTAATAATGCGAATAAGGAGTGTGAATTCTTATATCTTGCTTCTGATACAACAAGATATGCAGTTCCAGTAGAAGTATATTCTATGTCCTGTAGAGGGTATATCGGTTTTTTAATCAAATGAATCATAAATTGAGCATTCAACTCGTCTCTATAAGCATCTAACATTGTAAAGTATAGAAATATACATTATAATTCTTAAATTAAAAATGCTATTTGGATAGCTATAATAACTTCTTTAATCACATGTGGAGAATTTAAGGAAAACTTAGGCATTTTACTTGATTTAGAAATACCTTACTTTACGGAAATCCTTTAGTGATTTGTTACATTGTTTCTAATCTATTTATGATGAAAATTACGTAACCCTGTAGACGACTGTAGAAGAGAAAGTAGAAGAAGAAGAAATGAACTGAAGAAGAGAGTAGAGTGACTGTAGAAGAGCTGTACGCTGTATCTTCTAGCTCTTCTCGGCTAATAACAATTGAAGCAACACCTTTTAAAGCAGAATGTCTCCAGATACTCTGTAGGTGACTGGCTTCATTTTGCCAGTAGATTGCTATATGAGACATTGTTTGGCTAAGTCATTGCCAAGTTTTCGTAAGGTATGTTCAGTCCATCGCCATTTTTTAATAAAATTTATTTGTCAATAGTCTTTTGGTCAGTCTGCCTCAACGACCTTCTTTTAGAAAAGGTACGTAGCAAGAATATTCCCATTACTCGTCGTAGATATTTAGTTACGAGCACTTATTAAATTGGCAAATATAAAAACAGCATGTTTATTATAATTTTTGGCACTAAATTAATTTTACGTTTCTAATTATATTTCGAATCGTTAGTGGTTGGATATTTTGCAAAGTTAACATTATTGCAAATACAGACATTAGAAAAAGACGCATATATAATCCTAGACACGGGGATGCTGCTAATAAAACAAATGCAAACTTATGTTAAAATGCAAACTCACGTCAGTCAAGCCTCGTCCTGTCAACGCATCTAGTATGGTTCCATTTTTAATCTGCCCTCTTGATTTTATACAATATTAAAATTGTTCTAAATAAACCAGGAAGGCGAGGTATCGTTTCATAAGTAACAATAAGTATTTTAATATTATTTTCCGTGTTATTTAATACTGATGACTAGGAACACAGAACAATATGTTTGGTTACAGTGAAACATTATGTATGGGACGTTGGACAATCATTTTATTTAGAAACTGACTACCTCAACACCAAAGTAAAGTTTATTTTCATTGTATAATAGAAGGGTTTCTGCTGACCTGCAAATAATAAAATATATAACCATACGTTCTTAATTTTTGGGGATAGAACACTGAATAATTTAGTGTCTTACTGAAAAAACGAAAATCCAAGATGTCCACTAAAAATTCAAAAACTTAGGACTCCATTACCATCGGAATCAACGTTGTTTGTTGAGACAAATCAAGTAAAAATTAAAAATAATAAAAGAATCAAGGTAGCGTAATCGAAATAGACACTATAATCTTATATTAAATTACCTAAATTTATAAGTTTACTTAGTCCAATCCGGTTAAAAACTGATATGTAGAAGTTATCGGGGTAGTCCATATCTAAATTAAAAACAACCTTTAGAAGGATCAAAAATTACTCTTTTTTTATATCATAAGAGGCAAACGAACATGTGGATTACCTGAGTATAAGTGATCACCACCGTCCATAGACACTTGCAACAAGGGTCGCAAGTGCGTTGCCACCCTGAGTTTGGGGAAGGCGGTGAGGGGAGATGGGTTATCCGGCGATCTCACTGACCGAACAAAACGCAACAATGCGAGCACCGTTACTTCACGTCGGTTTTCTGCGAGAGGGTGGTACTACCCCGGGTTAGCCGACCTTCATGCTGAAACCAGTAATAGCTTCAGCGTGACTCTACCACCATAAAAATCTGCCGGAGTGATACATAAATAGTAAATAGAAAGCAGTGGAACTCTGTTTCTTTACTCTGGCAATCTCACACAAACGCTTATATACATATTCCTACATTTTTTTCATCAGGTTGTCAATTACACATAGTGCTACAATTCCTAAAGATGCTCTTCGCGCTCCACTTTCATTTTTATAAAATCTGATGATTTAAAAATGATTCAATCACAAAAATGGCAGATGACGTATACCTTGTCATACTAATTATAGAAGGATTTAAGTACATCAATGATCAATGTATTACATAGTATGTAATGTAAAATTGTTTTTGTGACTCTACTTATTTACGTAAACTAAAAAGTTGTGGCGTGCGTTGAGCCTTTTATATTAATTTATTGGTGAGAATCGACATTTGCCGGCAACGCACTTATGAGTCCCCCGGTGTTGCTAGGTGTCTATGGACGGCGGTGATCACTTACCATCGGGTGACCCGTCTGTATGTTTGCCTCCTATAATATAAAAAAATAGACATGTTAACCCATATTTTATGTTTTATTAACACTTTTGTACTATAATTCTGCTACTCATTAATAACTTAATTCTCCTTTATTTTTATGAATCTCGTTTAAATTTAAAAATTAAATTCGACAAGTTCAAGCGTTTCTATAATACAGATCGACTAGAAATACATATAAAAGCTATAAGTAAAATTAATAAATAATACATGAAGGATAATATTCGTTAAAGTAGTGTTGTTAGAAGTGTAGTAGGGGAGCGGACGCCATCGACACACATCAAAGCACTATCGAGTTCCGGTGCAGACGCGGGTTATCGGTCGACCTCCGAAATTCCCGGCAATTAGCTTGCCGCACGGACCCTTTCCTCCCGCTTCTGTTCGCCACTTCCGGTCTCTCCATCGGCACCTTCACCCATTACCTACAGCTCATCATATTCTCCAAATATTAAGAAGATACATAAGCATGTACGTTTTACTTTTTTGTACCTTACAATTATAATTAAGAATATTTATAAGAAGGAATATTTTTTTATTCCATCTAATTTCGAAATTAAGTATTATTTACAAGGATATAGAAATATAAATCAATAATCATAATAATATATGTAAAATGCGATTCGTATTTGTACGCAATAAACTACTAACACACACATGTAGATTCAAATTTAAGGGTTCCGAAACAATATATCCTTCAATGAAACTTTCTCTATTCAGTGACAATAAAACTATATTACACAAGTATAGATAAGTAAGTAATAGGTAAGTGGTTGAAACGTCATTATCTTGCTTAGGAGTGCGGTAGGTAGACGATGGCGCGTCGTGTCGTGTCGCGTCGCGCCACACGGTCGCATACGGCGGTACAGTCGCGGCCCAACAGTCCGACACTAAACAAATACATAGAACATGAATGAAGGAACGTTTGCTCGCCGGATCGACTCGAGCGCGTACTTCCGCCGAGTTATAATAAGGACACCAAGCGATACCGACGATACAATTTCGAAACGGGAGAGTCTAAGGAGGTCACCGGATAAGATTACGGTTAACTGTGTAAACAAACCGTTTATATTGATAACTAGTTAGCATTTCTGCGATGGCGCCTATGACGTTCGCACAAACGACGGTTCATGTACTGTTGGGGTGATAACAGCTCCTTTCATAACATCACCGGAATCCGTGTTTGCTACGTTCAATGATCGTCGTTCTGCTATTATACGTATGATGTCATTCATGATCCAACGATTTTGACTTTGCAATGTCAACAATGAAAGAATTTCCTGTACACTGTTCACATAAAAACTTGCAGGTTTCAAGCCACTATTTGATGTATGATGTCATCGATATCATATTTTAATATTTTATCGAGTGGTTTTATAACAGGCTACAGTACCGATGATTTCGTTCGGGAACACTGGGAACATTGAGAATTAATATATGGAAATATTCCTACAGCATGATTATTGTAAAAAAGTCTGTATATGTATGTAGGATAAGCCTTTGTTACCACTTACGTCCTTATATTTCTAGGATATAGTCACTATAAGGAAGGATGACTATTTAAAAAAAACATGTAGGAAACGTTACAATAAAATTCAAGAAAACGACTTGTATAATTATATTTTATCCTTACACTATGATCGAAACACAATTTTTAAACAGAAACAATGAAGGTAGTTATAAATAAATGATGAATCCATTATACTCTAATCTAAGTTCTAGTACACTAAAAGTATTAGTGCTTATACGATAAATATGTATGAGAGAGACGGTCGAGCAATACATTTATCTTTTTACAAAAAACTTCAGAGGAAAGGGGTGTTAAAAGAGATTCGGTGGAGATGAACGGTAGTCAACAATTTAGAATGTACACTCAAATCTGCTGCATTCTACTATGCCCGAAGACTCGTATTTATAATTGGTGTATCTTATAAACTATGACCATATATTGTCCATACAGGAACACTCACTGTTGAATCGATGTACGGAATGCTAGTGACAGAGTGCCATAAAGTATGCCATGCTCGCAACCTATTTAAAAGATTTAAGACCCGCGATATTGGACTTGAAATGAAGTTAGGTTGGTTGTGTTGCCAGAGATAGTGATGGAAGATCGGTGGCTAGAAATCGGTAAGCGTGTTGCGATAATCATGGAACAGACCTGGACAGAATTAATTCCGGAACAATATGAGTAACATACAAAAATAGTGAAATATGCTCAGCAAAGGCGACTACAGATTGAAAATGATGATGATGAATAGAATGATGGGGTAAAAACTAGGTGCTAAGCAACAGAAAAAAATATTCCTGTAATAGATGCAGAAGCGACGTGATTCATCATCACCATCAATCAGTTCATGTCGATTTTTTTATTTTAAAAGAAGATACTGTCTGGCTTTCGAGACTATCTCTGGTCTAAATGCCAAGGAGTCAATGTAATATTAGTTTAAGAATCAGTTTGTCAATGAAATACTTGAAGATATCCTATTACGCAGTAGCCTGGTTAAATCAAAACAAAGAATTTATGCAAGCCATACTTAATTAATAATTGTGCGCAGTCGTTACCGCATCTACAACCAGATAATTCTGAACTTTACGTCCTCGTATGCAAGTTTATATTTCAATGATTTGATTCAATATGTATCGAAGAATATTACAGATTGTGTGTGAAGCGGTGACATCGAAGCCGCAATCCGTTCCATTTTATCAATTCTGTTTGTATCTTTATATATACAATATTATTATGCATAACATATTGTTGTTTTCGAATAGCATCGTGTTGACGTCATAACTGTGTCATTCATTCATAGGTGAAGGCAAGATAATACGGGTTCTGGAATAATTCATAATAGAGTAGTTAAATGAAACAATTATTATTATTTCATTGTGTATAATTTTTTTATATTTATTTATCCACACAGGTAAAATCTGTGTTTATGATATTATTTCATTAAAGATCGAATTTTTGTGCCAATATATGATTAAAATATGATATTTACATATTTTTGAATAACGAATAATAACAGCAACCAAATAATATAGTAAAGTAATATATAGCTAGAAATGTAATTAAAAGACATTCTAATAATGTAACGATAGCCGCCTTAGTTTTACATACAGCCTTATCTATATATATAAAAAGAATGAAAATCCAATGTATCTCTAAATTTTATATTTTTGGGAAAAAAAATGTTGCATGTCTTTTGGAATAACAAAATAAAATACATTTCAATCATTTTTAGAAATGTCTGCCTGTTCGTTTGGACACGCATCACTGCTAAAATACTTCGGTCATGATAAAAATTCTTCAAGAAAATTATAAAACATGTCCTCTAGTAACATTTAGTCTTGATTTCATTAAAATCTGTTTACTCTATCAAAAGTTATTGTAATTTTAATGACAACGCGACTTAAGTACGAGAGAAAACTAGACAAGTAAATGGACTCAATACAATCAGATGATTTCATTAGTCACAGTTTCTTTACATTAGGTTCCACGCTGACGGAGTCGCAAGCACAGTTAGTCCTTACTGATATTGTTAATGCTTGAGTTTGTTTGTTTAGCTTTCAAGCCTTAACTAATAAGTAATAATAATAACTAATAATTAAACTTTTAAGCCAAATACCTACTGGATGCCCTGGACAGGTTGCAGAGACGGGCTATCCGCATTGTTAATGATTCAGTCATTACACAATTTATAGAGCCGCTTCAGTTGCGCAGAGACATTGCCTCACTGAGCGTGTTCTACCATATGTATTAAGGCGGGTGTTCTGAAGAGCGATTTAATTTAATCCCTTCCTCTCCTTTTCATAACCGAACCACCCGCGCTGGGCTACGAAGCCATAGTTTTATGGTAAATCCTATGTGGGCACTAACTAAAAAGTTCGCAACTTCTTCTCTGTGTCGTACCGTGAAGCTGTGGAACAATCTCCCGGCCAGTGTGTTCCTTCTTTCCTATAATATGGGGTCTTCAAGCGTAACGGGAAGAGACATTTATGCAGGCCGGTATAACAGCGGCGACCGGTGAGGGACAGCGTATCTCTCGGTAGTCGCCGTTGGTTTTGGATTATACTGTGCTCAACGCCAGGCACAGTACATTCACCTAGTTGTGCTACTAAAAAAAAAACTAAACAGATTATCATGAAATTTTGCATACACGTTGGCAAAAGTACAGAAAAGAACATAGGGTACCTTTCATTGAAAAAAAGTAAATCAAAATTAGAAGAACCAGCAGTGTACTAATCATTAGTATTTAAAGTAATAGATGAAATACTAACGGTTTTGTAAAAAAAACTCGGCTTATACATGTTATAACGACCCTTTGAATAAAGACATACGGTATGTATCTAAATATTAGACGACATTCAAAGAACTACTTATAATTAAATAATAAATGCTAACATAAATTCAGGGGTTAAAATTACATCCGTGATAACTGATAACGTAACAGGTCGGGCAAAGCGTCCGCCCTCTGCCCGGTTTTCGAAACGTAATTGGCGATGTTCACACTACCCACTTGTGTTCGTTAACTTATATTAAAGCTATAACCAGCTTTCTATAATGGGTAAATTAACTATACATGCCTATTGTAGGGCTGTGCTGTATTCGAGGTATTACTTATTAATTAGCTCAAATCTAATACATAAAATGATAGAGGCTTACTGTCGTGCGCTCATGACGCAAAAATTACTGGGTACATTACGATCATTTTATTCTTACTTCTTGGACACTCAGCCTTTATCTAAAAAAATATAACGATAACTTGATTTAATATGAAGTTATTAAATTTTTGAGATACTTAATTTTTTTATAAATACTGCTTGTTCAGCGTTCACCATTCATATGCGTAGGAGAATAGGAGTAAAATAAAGATATTATGATTTAAAATGTGTAGATACGTCTAATAAAAGTTTATTAGACTAGGTAGAGACTAGGTAGCAAACATAATTTAGACTAAACTAAAAAACATAACAAAATCTTACAAGGTGGTAGAGCTACGTTGAAGCCATTACTGATTTCAGCATGAATGGGTCGGCTCACCCGGGGTAGAGTACCACCCTCTCACAGAAAATCGACGTGAAGTAACAGTGCTTGCGTTGTTGCGTTTCGTTCGGTCAGTGAGAGCGCCGTAGACCCACCTCCCCTTCCCTCTCTTCTCCCCTCTCCTCCCACTCCCCCACCCCTTCCCCCCAAACACAGGCTGGCAACGCACTTGCGACTCCTCTGGTGTTCCTAATGTCTATGGACGGCGGTTATCACTTAACATCAGGTGACCCGCCTGTTCGTTTGCCTCCGATAATATTAAAAAAAAAACCTAGCGCCGTCAATCCGCCTGCATCTAAGCAACATATAACTATTTCTTTTTCACCATCGATATTGAGAACATGCCATCTTACTTCCACATTTTATTTAAGATAGTATGGCGTTACAATATTCCTTTACGTATGTGTGCGTTATCGTGCCATTTGTTTTGTCAAAATATCATGAAGGTAACTGTTTAGTTATAACATAATTGGAGTAAAAGGATAACATTAATTACAAAGAAGTTTTAGAAGCAAAGTATGTTTTTCCTTGCATTCTTATTTACATTTCTTCCTCTGTACATTAAATACAATGTTAAATTTATATATAAAGCAGACGAAGTCGAGGATATCAGCTAATATATAATATAGTCTCAGAACACCAGATATAGACTACATATATTAGTAACATTTTTACGACATATCTGCAAATTACTCATAATGAAACAATGTTGGATATGTCCTGTAAAGTTTTAGAAGATATGAACATACTATGTGTCATGATTTCGCACTATCAATGAATCAATGCGGCAGATCAATTATTCCTGTGAATAAATTGTATGAGTAATAGGTTTATTTGATGTTTCGTTACATGCCAGCAATAAATATTAATACGATTTCCTTCACTTTAGTTGCGAAACAGTATCATTTTAGTCATGTACGACCATAATTCATGCTTTTTGATAATGTTATAAAGCATACTTTTCATGCTAGAGAATATATCTGTTAAGTATATACATATATATATATATATATATATATATATATAAATCGAATATTAGATGTACTAGTATTTTAAGTATTCAATATATGTATCTGCAAATTCAAATGAAAATTACTTTATTTACTGTTTGATTTTTAAGGTAAGGTATTAATTGGTATATGATTAATGCCATAATTCAGAATTGAAGTGTAAACCTTCAACAATTACTCCAGAAATTTGTCTCATATACACCCGATATGGTACACTATTTTCGAATATCATTGTCTACCAAACTTGGAATATGTTGAAATTACATAAACAACTTTTTTTTCGAACTGACTTCACTAATTGACCTGGTGGGTCTCCACAGCTTCACCGGACTAAATGCATAACAACTGAGATTTGTTTTTATTATAAAAAGATCATGTGCAATCAAAATCAAATTAATTCAATTATGAAGAGAGACTTATTTCTACCACACAACGACAGTGGGCACGCTATACTGAAACGCAAGGAATTCGAACTCAGTTTTCAGGAGTCGGTACTCTATTATAGCTGACCTCATTTATACATAGCCATGAGCTACAGTTAGCATTTAATACAGAATACAAGGAAATGGTTGAAAAGTCTAGGGATCGATGGATGTGTGGTATAACTGAAATGGATATTAAGAATTAGTATATCAGAGGAAGTTTAAAAATAGCACCAGTGACAGAGAAGTTAAGGAGTAATAGGTTAGCATGGTAAGGGCATGTCGTGAGGAGAAATAAAATGTTAAACTAGAAATATTTTAAGCATGAAGGTGGACGGATATAGGAGTAGAGGAAGACCGTAAAGGGTATGGATGAATTGTGTGAAAAATGATATGTGTATAAAAGGTGTGAATACTGAGGATGACATCTGACAGGGGAGTGTGGAAGAGAAGAACATGTTGTGCCAACCCTACTCAGGTGGGATAAAGGTAAGATGACACACCAATCGATTTCCTGGCTTTTAAAATAGTCAAAATATATCGTGGACTGACGTAACGAAATCATAACCCTGTGATTAGTCACAGTTATGGAAAGGGGATATTTTCTAGGGGTGTCCCGTTTTGAATGCATTGAACTTTGGGTTCCAAAGATATACTAAACTCCTCGAAATCAAATATTAAATGTATAGTGATTGAAATATTGGTTTTTTTTTTCGAACTGACTA
>MU160027.1:2823-16878 GCA_015888305.1 Antheraea pernyi
GTACTTTTTGCCCTTTTTCCGGTAAAAAGATATAAAAAATGAAGATGAACTGGCTAGGTGCAGAGTAAATACGAGTTCGGATAGGGTTGTGAACTTTTTTTTAAATATCGATTAATTTTACAATTTGCATTCTCTACTTTGCAATCTTGCTCAATTGAGTTCAATAATTATTGTTAAAATGTTTTTATATAATTTCTTTTACAAATTGCATTGTTGTCTCTATATTGAGATAATTTTTGCAAAATTATGTTAGTGTATTTGTTTTAGTACATTCTATTTTTAACAATTAATTACTACATTATTTAAGATAATCTCTAATGTATTCCGTAAAATATTGTAAGAGAATATGCTGCTAATGGTTTTGTGTCCACTTATTTTACTATTAACTTCAGAAGTTTTTCCAGTATTTTATTACTTATATTATATAAATAGCTATTGCTCGGGGGGTCAGCGTTAATATAGATTAGAGTTGCGTAATGTAGATCACTGAATATAATCTATGCTATTCAAAAGTAATTGTTAAATACTTAAAATGTTTCCCTGTAATATAAAATTATGATACTTTTCTCATCGTCATGCCAGATAGCGTTAGAACGCAGCTCACTAAAAATAAAACTAAAAGACAGAATACGGCCCAAAATATAAGAGAGAAACCTAAAATAATAGATGCTCTATCCTTCGCTCGCAGTTTAAAATGGAAATAAGCAGGACATGTCGACCAGTCATGCTGTACACATCTAAGTCCTGGGCAACGAAAGAGGCATATAAAAGCTAACAACTTGTGGCAGAGATGCGAATGTTAAGGTTTATGTGTCGTGTTACTAGAACGGATAAGATTAAGAATGAGTATGTCAGAGGAAGTGTGAAGATAGCACCAGTGACAGAGAAGTTGAGAAGTAATAGGTTAGCATTGTATTGGCATGTCATGAAGAGAGATGAAAACCATGTGACTAGAAAAGTTTTGAGTATGTTGGTGAATGGATATAGGAATAGAGCAAGACCGAAAAAGGTATGGATGGATTGTGGGAAAAATGATATGTGTGCAAAAGGTGTAAATATGGAGATGAAATCTGACAGGGGTAAGTGGAAAATTAGAATAGGTTGCACCGATCCTACTTAAGTGACATACTGACAAGAAGATGATGATGAATGTTATGTGTAACATGATTTATTACAAGGAAATCATTTAGTTATAATAATTAAAAAAACGTGCGCGGTCGAAGTATCCCGTTACGAACACAGTTTAACTTAACGAAAGGAATCAAATCAAAAAATTTCAATAAGTATTTTAGGAAAATATTCGTTTATTAAAATCTAATAAAACAATAGTGAATTATGTTTTATTAAAGTCAAGAAAAAGTCCATCTGTTACACAATCGGCAGCAAACGATACTCGTCTGCTCGATTTCCATAATTGCACGCGCACACACTCGTATACAAGAGAAAAACAGAGAGAAAGTTGAATGAAAGAGGCATAACACTTTTTCCTTACGTGATGACGTTTATCAGTCGGCTCCCACCGCAAGCCGCGTTAAAGAATTTCATTCCAATTAACACTGAACATTTTGTTTCTCTCTCTGTAAAAAAATAATACTGCATAATGACCGTAAAACAGCTGAATAGATAAGAATAGTTTATTAATTTTATACAATTGGTAGAATGATTACATTACGGTGTAGTGGTGGGGACAAAACTACATAAACGAAGAAGCTCTACTGAGCAACAGACTGATTCAAAATACATGTGCGCTTCCGCATGGTACATACATATGAAGGGGTATGCATATGTCTCACTAAGTTACACATGCATGTTCAACTCAGTTCGCATAGTTCAGTTCGATTCGCGTTGTTGTATTGTTATAACCAAAGCAAAGGTTCAGCTACTTTATCACCCTTGAGCTTCATTGTATTCGGTTTAGTGCGCTTAGCACTCGCTTTGAAAGTCTGGTGAAGGCCCATCATGGAACAGCGAATAGTCGTAACGTCGTAGTCGAGATGTAACAACGGGTGGATGACTTGTCCAATCTCTTATACGGATTACGGCTACGCTCTTTCACGCACGATATAAGTGTACAGGATTGAATACGGGAAAGCGTGTACGCGAATTGACAAGTGATTGTTATTATTTGTCTTTAGACGTGCACACCCACACGAAAGCCGATTCACGCAGTAAAGAACGTATTTTGCAAAGGCAGCTATTACATGTCTAGTACAGAGATTATATTGAATAATCTATACTTGATTAGATTCGTTAACATTTTATCTTATCTCGTACATAAATCGTAATTCAAGACTTATATCCATTTGGCAAATAATATTGAATCGCAGTGACAATAATTACCAATAAAACCCTAAACTCGTGTCTTTATTCCTTCATATTTATCAATCCGCTTAGATAATGTAAGAGCTTAGAAAGTGGTGAATAATGCAAGAACTTAAACATAAATAAACCATTCGAATGTTAGTCAATTCTGTCTTAAAATAAGCAGTTAACATTGCACTGACGTTTGCGCACTTACACGCCCGACCGTATTTCATAAAAAGCTATAAACGCCAAGCGAAACGTCCGACGGGGTGTAAATCAAGAAACATAAATTATATTTAATACGGCAATCAAAGCGCAATGGTATAATGTTATTGAACGTACAATATGTTCAACGTAGGTATAACGCTTGTTGACGTAAAATTATTTTAGTAATGCAGTATAACAGAACTCGTTCCAATGTCGAATTAAGTAGCACCGAATACAGAAATATTTTTGCTTAAAGCAGCAGTGTCTGCTGTAATCTGTAGTCCTCAGATTACTTAATTCAAATTTTCTTGTAGATAGAAATATATAGCAATAACGATTTGGTGTTATTTTATAACGATTATTGTCGTTATAAGCAGTTGACAATTATTCTGCTGTTTGATAATTATTGTAACAATGATACGATCAGGAAATTAATATTCGTGGTACGACTTGATCAATGTATAGCGCTCTGATTTACACACGCATTCGTTATAGCATAATGCTTACTCAGTCATACACTACGGTGACACAGATCGATAACCCTCACTGTGAATAATAATAACGGACAACGAATAATAAACAGCAGAATAACGATGTCTCAAATAATTAGTTGTCTATTGTACTAAATTGATAATTCTCATAATAATTATCACCTCTACTAGATATAGTAGGTATAGACAGAGATCATGTAACAGTGACACGGATGGAAATGAATATTCGTCGTATGACATGATCAATGTATAGCGTTCTCATTTACACACGCATTGGTTATAGCATAATGCTTACTCAGTCATACACTGCGGTGACACAGATCGACAACTGTCACTGTGAATAATAATAATGGACAACGAATGATAAACAACAGAATAACGATGTCTCAAATAATTGGTTGTCTATTGTACTAAATTGATAATTCTCATAATAATTATCACCTCTAGTAGATATAGTAGGTATAGACAGAGATCATGTAACAGTGACATGGTTAGGAAATTAATATTCGTCGTATGACATGATCAATGTATAGCGTTCTCATTTACACACGTATTGGTTATAGCATAGTGTTTGCTCATTTATACGCTATGTTATTGAGTTGTATATAAGTCAATATGCTAATCCTTTACCACCTTTACATCATCGGCTCCAAACCCTTAATAATATTTAGCTATATTTAAGAGGTACTCTTTTTGATTAATTTGTACAAAGCTTCCAAGTTCTATAGAGTATCTTCGTCTTTTGGTTCACGCAGATACTTTGTCTATCCCTTCTTCTAATGTAGCTCGTCTAGATGGATATCCATATCCTCGTTCTGCAAAAATGTGTTGTGTAACATTTCTACTGATTAAATCTCCAAGGTCCTTACACTGGCCTCGGATTAATCCTCATATATTCCTGGTGAAAGTCATAACATTTCATATTTATATCTGTCCGAGATGATTATAGTAGTTTCCAAAAATAACTGTACTACAATCTGATAGTAATCTCATCCCATTAGTACTTGTCGCCTCCTACCGCTTGCTCCTGCCTCCTTTAAGGACCCAAATAGGAAGTCAAACGAAGTTCTAAATTCACCAATGTATGAAACACGAAATCTATTGTAATATCAACTTCTAACGCCCTAAAGCTCAAGCTATAATGATCGAAATGAGTTAAAACCCTAGTGTTCAATTTGTTTTCACATAACATCTGCTTCCGTTTGACCGCATCCAGCTTAGAGCGGCTCGACTCATTGGTACTGCGTCGGGTTATCACTTAACATCAGATGACCTATCTGTTCGTTTGCCTCTTATCATATAAAAAAATTTTTGGGTACACGCATTTTATATGAAAACTTAAACAATAGGTTTTTATCTCTTGTTCATTTAAATGCACCGTGGGAAGTTAGATGATCGTGATTTTTAAATGATAAAACATTTTGGGCAATCTTTTATTGAATACTAGCCGACCCGTGCCCACTTCGTTGGGTGGTAATAGGCATTATCAAGCTACAATTTTTCTCTAGAAGTCAATCATACATATCTCATAATTAAGGCAGCGTTCGTAAGAAACGTTTTCGTTCGACCATTTTTCTCCGACTCCCCAGATATTACCCCCTACAACCTCACAAACTTTACCTCTTTATAATATTAGTATAGATTATAGATAATATAATTAGTTAATAGCTTCTGCCCGCGACTTCGCACGCATGGAATAGTTATTTTAAAGACGCAGCGGAAGCTCTCAAAAGGAAAAAGTACCCCGATTTTAAAACATTTTTATTTTTGTGCCGCTCCTATTGATCTTAGCGTGATGATATGTATCCTATAACCATTCTCGATGAATGATCTATATAAAACTGAAAGAATTATTCAAATCGGACCAGTAGTTCTTGAGATTACCCCTTACAACGCCACAACATCACAAACTCACAACGTCACAAACCTTACCTCTTTATAATACTTTTATTATTATTAGTATAGATATAGATTATGGCATTAATCATAATATGATTTGACATTACAGTTGGCGCGAAAGTTTAAAAGCAAAATCCATACAAATTTAATAGGCTTCTAAGAGATATTGTTTTTACTTATGCCTGAATGTTACGTGTTTGTTAGTACAATAAATTATACACTAAGTTTTACGATGTTAAGACCATCATTTTCTTATATAAAATTACAGTTAAAAACCAGTACGGCGTCATATATAGAAGCTAGTATCAATCCAGGAGGTAAGGAATGTGTTAGGGAACACATTGCTGTCGTTAAGTCGTCAGTCGTACAATAAATTAAAGCGTTTACGGCCGCATAAATAGTCTTCAGAGATAAACAGCAACAATGTGATGCACAACTCGTCACTTATTCAATTTAATGTCGCAGTCAAAGTGGTCTACTCTTATATTATCTCGTCTAAGGACTTTATTACTACATAAAAAATTAATATGAACACATTAATAAACGCATAAAGTGAGATGTAGAGTTGGCTTATGTCCTCAATGGTATTTTGTTGTGGGAGACAGCAGCTGAGGTAGACATTATATTCCTACTACAAAAACGGACAGTTCGAGCAATTTATAATATGGGGTCTTGCTAATAATTATAGCCTAAGTTTCAGGAATTCGATGTCTTAACACTACCTTCCTTATTAATCTATGTCTGTCTGCAAAAACTTAGATAAGCTAGATTTAGTCAAAGATCGACATAATGCAATGAAGAAGCAATGATAAATTGGTTACTCCATGTTTCAAGCCCATTAAGACCAGCAAGATTTTTAGGTAAGTAATAGTGTTTAGTTTTATAACAAGGTCATAAAACACATTACTAATTTGCCGGATAGTGAGTTCAAGTACCGTATCAAGCGGATTTTAATGTTTAAAGGCTATTATGAGGTGGATCAATATGTGAACGATGGTGATGTCTGGAACGCCCTCTGTGCATCCATCAAAGTATAAAAAAATTTTTGGGTACACGCATTTTATATGAAAACTTAAACAATAGGTTTTTATCTCTTGTTCATTTAAATGCACCGTGGGAAGTTAGATGATCGTGATTTTTAAATGATAGAACAATCTTTTATTGAATACTAGCCGACCCGTGCCCACTTCGTTGGGCATTCATAAGCTTCTTCTCAGGGTGTAAATTGAATAAAGAGTATTTTATTTGATTTAGTTATATTTTTCTCATCAGTTTACTGTTCGATTTTTAAGCACAAAATAACTCCCTATTTATTAAACAATAGGCAATTGTTTGAAATAGAGTTGATTAAAAAAATCGGTTGCAAGTACCATAGATCACAGAAACTGTATTTACGTCTGCAAACTTAAAACGTTAAACGGGATATATAAATCATGAATTAAATTAGAAACATATAATTATTTAATTAAAAAATAAGTTTCAATTAACTAATCCTTTATCATAATTATATACGTTACTTCAATTCGGCATTCAATTTGTTACCATTATTTAGAAAATGTACATTACAATACCTATACTAGCTGACGGGGCCACGCGTTGCTGTGTCTCAGTTATCACATGTTGAATTAAAATTGAAAAAAATGTGGCGCCATCTATGATATATCTCGAAAAGTTGGTCATATAGTTCTCTGTCTATAAACTAATTTGAAGCGCCATCTGTTCGAGACTGAAACTCATGAAACTTACAATTAATAACAATAATCAACATTGAAAATAATTTAGTTTGTATTTAATGATATTAATTATGATAATATGAAATTTGTATTAATCGAACTATAAATTATCCTATCTGTTAATGGGCCAAATTATAGATACCAACTTAATGCCTAATAAATGACAACTTTCATGGAAGTTTCGGAGTTCATCATGGACATTGTAATTTGATAGATTTAGATATTCTTTGCAATAATTATTTTGATATATAATAAAGTACATTACATTTAAAAACATTAAAACAATATATTTTTAAAATATTTATTTTGATTACGCGAAAAAAACCGAGTACACAGTTATGTAGGTGGTAGAGCTGAAGCTTTTACTGGTTTCAGCATGAATGGGTCGGCCCGCCCGGGATAGTACCACCCTCTCATAGAAAACCAGCGTGAAGTAATAGGGCTTGCATTATTGCGTTTCGTTTGGTCAGTGAGAGCGTCAGAGGCCCACCTCCCTCCTCTCTCCCTTTCCTCTAGCCTAAGGGGATGAGCCCCCTTCCTCCACAAACAGGCTGGTAACGCACTTCTGAATCCCCTGGTGTTGCAAGTATCTATGGACGGCGGTGGTCACTTAACATCAGGTGACCCGCCCGTTCGTTTGCCTCCTATGACATAAAAAAAACACAAATAATCAAAATTTAAGTGACATTTTCTGTTATTTTCATAAGGAACTACATTTTATGTCATTTTTTTTTTTTTTTATGTCATAGGTGGCAAACGAACAGGTGGGTCACCTGCTGTTAAGTGATCACCACCATCCATGCACACTAACAACCCCAGAGGAGTCGTAAGTGCGTTGCCATCTTTCGGAGGGAAGGGTTAGGGGAGGGAAAAGGAGAGGAGAGGGGAGGGGAGATGGGTCTCCGGCGCTCTCACTGACCGAACGAAACGCAACAATGCAAGCACTGTTACTTCACGTCGGTTTTCTATGAGAGGGTGGTACTACCCCGGGCGAGCCGACCCATTCATGCTGAAACCAGTAATAGTTTCAGCGGGCTCTACCACCATACATTTTAAACCACCTTATCTCATAATTATTCTTCAACGCAAACATCCTTGAAGAATAGCATAATAAAAAACCCCGAAATCGATTAATACAAATAACTATAGGCATTGACGAAAGACCAATAAAGAATTGATCACCACATACACGGTTAAAATAAAGACAAAAGACAATAAATTCAATTTCCTTGAGTAAATATGTCATTATCTACAATCATATACATTACAGACCTGGTTAATGCAGGAAATCGGCTATTATAATTTACATTTAAGATATATAGGTGACAGGATACTGTTTATTAAGTGGTACAGTTAGGTATTTTTGTGAATTTATAATGCACTTGTAACCACTCGTGACTTTTTCCGCGTTAGATTACAATATATAAATTTATAATAATGAGTAACATATAGCTTGTGGCCAGATATTGAAAAAATAACGTTGTTTGAATTTATCCACCTCTGATATATATAATTTAACATTATATATTGTAAAACAAAGTTCTCTGGCATGTCTGTCTGTCTATTTGTTCGCGATAAACTCAAAAACTATTGAACTGATTTTCACGCGGTTTTAGCCAGTAGATAAAATGACTCGTGAAGAAGGTTTACGTGTATAATTTGTCAAGGTTTTTTTTATTATCAGAGCGGGACAACGTTCGCCGAGCCCGCTAGTGTCCATCTATAAAATTCCGGTGTGCGTGTATTCATACTTGTCATCCTTCTTTAGGAGTGTTTAGCGGTATTTTTGGCAGGACTAAAACTCATGATTTCGCGTCGGCGACACCTGAGAAAGCATGACCGACCGTATTGCGCTTGCGCGACTTGCACAACTTGGCTATACAAATATAAAAATTATGAAATATAAATATTGTAATTCACACTATAATTAATTTAAAATTACAAAAGAGAATAATAAAATTATTTCAATGTTTTGAGTTATCACTTCTATCGGCAGTCCTTATGACTGCCTCGACGTCTTTTTTCAAACTAAAAGACATACAAGATTACTTTATTTTTTTGTCAATATAACCTTCATTGGTGATCATACTAAGTAGGTAAAAAAATATATTTTACACTAATTCTAACATATGAGGTATCCCGAGTTCGTTTATAGCGTGTCACTTTAGGCCTCTTCAATCTATCGCTTGCTTTTCTTTGCCGAACTACACTATCAAGTTTTTTCATGTCATCTGCCTATCTTTTCAATTTGTCTACTTCTTTTACTTTTAGCATTACATGTTTAGAGGTAGTCCGGTGAAGTTATTAAGCCCTTGATAGGTCAATAGCGTAGTCAGTTCGAAAAAAAAGCATTACACGTATTGTATATTTTATCTTACTGTGTCTTATCATGTTCTACTTTCTTTTTAGGCTTACTTCTTGTGCTCTTTCCAGTTTTTTTGTGAAATTTACTCATACTTCTTTCATTTCCGCTCTGACATGTTTATTAACCCCTCGGCTATGTTCTTAAGATCCAGACCTCAAAATGGCGGGTCATGTTCTTAAATATTTAGCCATTTTTTAACATATTATTTTCATGAAATAATTTGTTATTATTCAAGTTTTTCAAACTATGTAATATATAAATTTTGAAATAAGCTTATGCTACTAACAGTTAACTTTTAGGTTTTGGATAGTCAAGGAGTTAAGTAGCGTTTTTGATACAGCGTCCAAGTTTCTCAACCATGCGTGAAATATGAGAGAATATATGAACCAAATACTTTATTTTATAAAATAAATTTATTCTACAAAAAAACTTAAATCGGATTGATCGGATGAAATATCATCTCTCAAACTTGTTAGTATAAGATAGATCTGATCGTCAAATAGCCGTAACAAATTGCATCCGATGGTAGATCCCCGGCTAACGATCGGTTCCAAAACTAACAAACTAACACGTACTAACAATGTTTGCCCTTCGCACATGTGGCCGGAGTGCTGTTTTTATTGAAAATAAATTGCACTTAAACAGATGAAATGTTCTTTAAACAAGTTTAAATGTTTAAGCAAGTTTTGGAAATCTTTGAAATGAGCTAAAGTAAAACATTCAAATTTATAGAAATAGGTAAGGAAGAAAATGTTTGGAAAGATATTTATGTGATCACTAATACCAGCTGAACGTTTAAAGGGTGACACCGTTCAATCGTGTGATAGTTCATGGTCACATTTAACATATAAAATAATAATATCGAAACAAACACCAATAAACAACAAAGAGAACCTTAGGTAAAGTGTGTTTGTTCTAAAACTTTTAAAAGTATCTGAGCGGTACTTTTCAACGTAAATAAATCACACCTAGGCTCAACGAACAAAATTGAAAGAGCATTTTTCAAGGTTAATCACTACGTAACTGCTTATTGTCGGAATGCCACACGGTCGAACAATGAGAAGTGGGTCGCGACCCGGAGTTCACGACACGGAGTGGTACACCGCTTCCGTATTTATTACACCAGTTCGTTTTTGCCTAAATCACCTGATGTTGAGTGTATATCAGTTTTGCGTTTCTCGAGATAACAAGGTGAAATAATAGGCACCTAAGTTATATTGATTTAGAACGAGAAGCGAGTAATGAGTAATCTGTGATAATATTCCAACTCTTTAACCAGTCATGCTGTATAATGCAAGCGTATGGTAAGACATTATTGGAACAACAAGGAGCATTATAGGAATATCAACTAGTTAGCATTTGCTCACGGCTACGCTCGCGTAGCTTTGATATATCCCGCTGTAACATTACGTGTTTTGAACCGGTGACAAAGTTTATGCAAAATTTCTTGATAATCGGTTGAGTAGTTAAAACATGGAAGAGTTATAAACAAACTCATTTTCTCATTTATAATATAGTTGAGGTGTTAGTACACACACGCAGTATTTGTATTTTATTTCAGTAACTTTTGTGTCTATGTATTGAAAGGGGCAAAATCGGGTGATAGGTAACTTATTCAACATTTTATTGACAATTGTAATAAAGGTTTATTTTATTAAGTGTGGCGAAAAGTGGCGACACTGTGTCTGATGATAAGCGAAATGTAGTCAAAAACAATGATGACTATTGAGAAATACACAACCGTTGGGTATTACACAACCCTACGAGATCACTAGCTGTTCAGAGAGACAACAAAGTAAAAGAGAAGATACTCCGAGCATAGCCTGTTCAGTATTTTTATCAGATATCTATATGTTAGCACAAATCTTTTTCTATACTAAATGGAATATATCTGTCCACTAATTTACCTGAACGCACTTTAAATAAACACAAGTACTGTCTTCTGAGCGTAACTGCGTTAAAAATAATGATAAAATCGGTAAAAATCCCTAGAAGACCGTAATAAAACCTAGTGCCAGTGTAGACTAGAGTCCTGTTAAGAAGATCAGGGACCTAAGCCACCAACTCAGCCGGGATACCCCGAAAAAGGGTATCTCCATATGCGGGCGAGTGGTGGAAACATGTCCTCATCATTCTATTTCCTATACATGGCCCATTTCATTGTCTTATGTGTTACCTCGTATTAGACTGCTCTACAAACAACTACTGCGTATCTCATTTCAAAATAAAACAATTACACATCATTATGATGTATGTCCCAATTTTCCACGGCCCATAAATTACCATAAGTACACAATGCGTACAATAAATATAAATGATATGTAAATATAATAAATTTCTATAATTTCCTCATTTTGAGCACTTGTGTAAACACTTAATAAATTTTCAATAGAATATTTTCGTTTCTGCCTGTCGATGATACGATATATATCATTTTAATTCGTTTATTGTGTATATTTTATATGAATAATATTATTTGGTTAGTTGTACCAGTTATTAATGCTGAAAATGTAAATACTGTTTAATAAATATGTGTAATTATGTTATTTATTTTGCCTCAAGGTTATGTAGCTAGACCACAGAACACGTAGGCAAGCCTTGTTCTATTGTTGTTGTTATCAATTTAAAAAAAAAAGATATTAGAAGGTAACGGAAATGTGTAAATTTAGGATTATATAGTTTACAACAAATTAAAATCATGTATAAAGAAAACTTGCCGGTAAATAAAATTAAATCTAGATTTCGACAACAGCACCACCTTTTTTTTACGTGGGTAAATTCCTTATGGATTCACCATCCTCTCGGGGGAGAGGGTGGGTTATGTCCGACTCGCACGGACTAAACCCCCACGGTGTACGTCCGCCGCTATAGTTGGGGCGGCACGAGATCTCTATAGACTTCATCGTGCCGCCCCAGCGGTGGGCCCAGCAGCGAAAGCGCCACCGCCAGGCCCTGTCTTGACTTTATCCAGTTTAGGCTGTGACAAGGTGCTTATGAACATTGAAGTTACCACCGGTTCCGAAAAACAACTCAGTCATCGTGAAGAACTGGCAATAAACTCGATCTGGTTTATCATTTTATAATAAATATTATTACAAACACAGATAGTTATCTAGAATAGACATTTGTTTTTGGTGTATACACAGAGAGGGACGTCATTTCCAGACATCACCATCGTTCACACATTGATCCTCCCTATAATGCCAAATAGACATTTAAACCCGCTTGGCATGGTGCTTGAACTCACTATCCAGGATATCGTTAATGTGTTTTGGGACTTTGTTATAAAACCTAACACTATTAGGTACCTAAAATACTGTTACTGGTCTTAATGAGTCTGGAACATAGAATGAGCAATTTGTTGTTGTCTCTAGTATTAAAATTATGGCGATATTTTACTAAATCCAATTATTTACCACTTCTTTACTATCTATCAGCTGTTAAAATCATTAATTGATAATTGATTTATATAATTAAATGTACGCAAATTACAAATATCTATAAATATTGAGTATCTAATTGAGATTGGTCTATAATTATTGATCAAATGCTTATGGCCATTTTTATGTAAAGTAATGACTAATGATGTCTTCCAATACGAAGGAAACAACCCATTGCTCAGCGATTGATTAAAGATAACAGACAGAGGATAAGCAAGAACTTTAGCGCATGTGGATGGAATTCCATCCGCAACAGCCCCCTTGTATAAATCCAGTCTTTTTAAAGCATAATAAACCTGCTCCGTCGTAAATGTTATCTTGTCAAGAATATTGCTATAATTGTGATCATTATACTCGTCGTGGCCTAAAGCGTGTATATTAGTTGTATAGACTGAAGAAAAATGAGTAGCAAAAAGATTGCAAATTGTAAAACCATCAGTTGCTTTTATGTCCTCAAGAATCATCTCAGCTGGATATCCAGTGTTGTTTTTCTTCTTTAGTTTAATAAAGGACCATAATAATTTGGGATTAGAGCTCATACTTGTCTCCAGTTTAAATATATAATTATTGTAGGCCATAGTTTTTAATTTCTCGAATCGATGTTTAAGCAAGTCAAATGTCAATATATCACGTGGGTTGTTATATTTGCAGATTTTACTCTTATATTTGTATTTTTCTTTACTTAATTTAATGAGATTTGAAGAATACCACACTGGATATTTACTGTTCGCTTGCTTTCTCTTGGGAACATACTTAATCACTAAATCACGAATAATCTTATTAAGAACATCAGTCATATTTTCAACAGACTGACATTTGGAAAATAAATTATCCCAGGAAATATCACTCAATTCACTAATTATTTTCTCGTAATCTGCTTTGAAAAAGCAGAATCTTTCGTTATTATTCGAACGTAATGCATTCTCACTCGAAATCGGAAACCCAAATTGTAATGGAGGATGTAAATGATCTACTTTGGATAACGGTGTTGTGCTCATACCTAGATTATTCACACAGTCAGTACTAAGAACAAGATCTAAAATTTTATTTTTATTATTAGGGATATGATTGTATTGATTCAATCCGCTAAAAGCCATAAAATTCAAAAATATATCAGCAAACTGACCTCCTGTTGATTCACTTTGTAGTGCTGACATATCTGTGATTTTTGACCACAAAATACTACTCAAATTAAAGTCACCGACAACAAGAAATTTGGTACGATGGCATTCTATAATATGACTAGCAGTGTCTACAAAATGTTTCAAAATGTGGTGTTGCATGGGTGGAGGCAAGTAAGCAGTACAGATATATAAAAATTCAGGGTGGCCGTTACATTTTGTTTCTATTGAAACCCAGAGATCTTCACAATTCGACTCAAAATTGCTTAATCTAACGGATTTATATATATTTAATACAGCAATTAGAACACCATTACCATTATCCTACTATCTTCTAATTGGTTGGACCGACTTTCACGGGGCTTTTACGGGCAGATAACTAGCGGGCTCGGAAGACGTTGTCCCGCCCCGATAATAAATATAACTCAGTGATTATAGCAACGTATAAGAATAACTCAAGTATATCGACAATACTGGCATATTATATATATATAT
>MU160027.1:17277-27380 GCA_015888305.1 Antheraea pernyi
TCATGCTGTTTTCACCAGTGGATAAAGTGATTCACGAGGAAGATTTTGGTATATAATTTGTCAAAGTTTTTTTTTTAATATCCAGGGCGGGACAACGTCTGCATACCACACTGCAATATTCCAAGCCGCTACGAACGAGTGAGTTAAACAGCGCAATCTTTGTATGTGCCATCTTGAAATCCTTAGTGTTACGTAATACAAATCCTAAAGTTTTAAACCCCCTATTAACAATACTATCAATATGTATATTGAAGCGTAACTTAGAATCTATTAAAATGCCAAGATCACGAATATTGTTCAGTGTTGTCAAAATGTTAGATTTTATAAAGTATTGACGACTAAAAGTTTTTTTATTGCGGGAGAAGTTAACTACATAACATTTATTGGCATTCAACACCATTCCGTTTGTGTCACACCATTCAAGCAAAGTATTTAAGTCACTTTGCAGTAACAATACGTCATTAGGACACTTAATCTGGCGAAGCAATTTTAAGTCATCGTACTTCGTATTATGAAGTTGTAAACAGATGTCGTTGATGAATATATTGAATAGTATAGGCACTAAATTGGAGCCCTGTGGCACTCCTGATGGCGTTTCGAATGGTTGTGAAGTATATCCTTCAACAACAACCTGAGACGTGCGATTAGAAAGATAAGATTTACACCACTTTAATAGGTTACCTGCAATGCCAATTGAAGCTAATTTTTTAATTAAAATGCTATGATTGGCTTTATCGAAAGCTTTACTGAAATCGGTGTAGATCACGTCGACACAGGTTTTTTGGTCGAGGAGGGTAGATAATTGATTAATGAAACTTGTAAGGTTTGTGGAAGTTGACCTAGCCTTCACAAAACCATGTTGTTCTGGAGAAACCACTTGCTTAAAGTGCCAAGAAAATAATGGACATAGTAGTAATTCAAACACCTTAGCAAATATAGGTATAATTGAGATTGGTCTATAATTATTGATCAAATGCTTATGGCCATTTTTATGTAAAGGAATGACTAGTGATGTCTTCCAACACGAAGGAAACAACCCGTTGCTCAGCGATTGATTAAAGATAACAGACAGAGGATAAGCAAGAACTTTAGCGCATTTGACAACGAATATTGATGGAATTCCATCCGCACCAGCCCCCTTGTATAAATCCAGTCTTTTTAAAGCATAATAAACCTGCTCCGTCGTAAATGTTATCTTGTCAAGAATATTGCTATAATTGTGATCATTATACTCGTCGTGGCCTAAAGCATGTATATTAGTTGTATAGACTGAAGAAAAATGAGTAGCAAAAAGATTGCAAATTGTAAAACCATCAGTTGCTTTTATGTCCTCAAGAATCATCTCAGCTGGATATCCAGTGTTGTTTTTCTTCTTTAGTTTAATAAAGGACCATAATAATTTGGGATTAGAGCTCATACTTGTCTCCAGTTTAAATATATAATTATTGTAGGCCATAGTTTTTAATTTCTCGAATCGATGTTTAAGCAAGTCAAATGTCAATATATCACGTGTGATGTTTATCTATTTAAATTTTCGCTTATGTGTATATATGTACTACAATACATTATTTTATTTATTATTCATGTAGTCTATATATCATTTATATTTTATATGTATGTTACAGTTACGTCCCACTAACTTATATTGTATTATCTAGTTTTTGTTTTTATGTACACCCAGAATACTCCTAACTCTACTGCATGGAACATAGCCATCCAAACGTTGCCTGGAAGAGATTGCTATTAGCAATAAGGCCGCCCTTTGTACCAATAAAATATCTCGAAATGTATTTATAATCTATGTAATAACTGGTGTACAATAAAGACTAACTAAATAAACCAATAAAAATGTGTAAATAGAATTGTTCATTGAAAAAGCCTTGTCCATAGAAGCGTACCAACAGACGTGCACGCCGCTTGTTAGTGGTGCAATGACAATTGACGCGTGTCGGCTCCAATGTCGTCGCTAGTTCTATATATACCATATACACTGTAATAATATTATTATGATATATATACTAAATTGACTGTTATTGTAAATAACGTCTCTTGTCGATTCCAATAATGGCTGACTCGCAAAATCTGATCCAAAATGCTAAGAACATGTGTTTTCAATTTACTCAGCTTAAAGGAATTCTGATTTTATATTTGCAGGTTTGGAATACAGATAGTACTAACGAATTTATGACAATGAAAGAAATCCACACAGAAAGACAATCGCTAACATTTTATAGCCGAATAGCCGTATCCTTGGCGCTACACACTTGACGCCTGACGCTTACGTTGGCTAATAAACCTTTAGATTACTATGAAGAAATAGTACCACGAAAATCCATATACACTGTAATAATATTATTATGATATATATACTAAATTGACTGTTATTATAAACAACGTCTCTTGTTAATTCCAATAATGGCTGACTCGCAGAATCCTACTACTCTGATCCAGAATGCTAAGAATATGTGTTTTCAATTTACTCAGCTTAAAGGAATTCTGATTTTATATTTCCAGGTTTGGAATACGGATAGTACTAACGAATTTATGACAAGGAAAGAAATCCAAACAGAAAGACATTCGCTAACATTTTATAGCCGGATAGCCATAATATTCCTTGGCGGTACACACTTGACGCCTGACGCTTACGTTGGCTAATAAAGCTTTAAATTACTATGAAGAAATAGCACCATGAAAATCATACAATTGTAAGCCATTACATGTTTCTTATTTATTAAACTGCCAAATAGAAAATTTGTTGACGAGCGACGAAATAGGTATTCTGGCAGTCAGACTTAAATATCAACCTTCGTTTTATAATTTATCGTATTACTATTGACGATTGAATCGCCACTTACAGACAAAATTTCTATCCTATTCATATTATAACCGACAACGGATATAGTTTACAACGGGCTTTAGCGAAATTATTATAGTAACTTTGCTTACATAATATCGTTTTAATTTACTAAAATATGACGATAAGTGTTAAATGAGTATAAATGCATTCTGTGAGCTATATTGGTGTACGCTGCATAGACTATTAGAGATATGCTACTCCCATACCCGCGCGTATCGCTACGGTGTTAAATCTATGATCCCGATAATTGCAAGTGTGGGAATACGTTATTATGCGGTACGAATTATACGAATAGACCTGTGGTTTTTACAGGCAACAAAGGAACCTGGAAACGCTAATTTTGAGTTATTATTGGAGTTGCAAAGATGTAGGGAACGTTTGAGGTTCATTTTTAGCGCAACAAGTAACTGAAGCTTCGTCACGCAGTTATATGAGTAGCATTATGCTAAATTCTGATAAAGACGCAGAAAATTGTCCGCACACCTTTATCATTTCAATGATAACTGGAAATTGCTGTTTCACAGTTCCATTTATATGTGTAAAAATTGCGGGTTATTGCAGTTATCGTGTTGCGTCTAACGTCACACAGCGCGATAGTTCGTAACGCATGACGATAATGTATTCTAACACTTGCATTTAGACACAGGTATATGAGTAACATTATGGTACTCCCATACCAGCGTGTATCGGCATGAAGTTTTGTCTATGGTCACACTAAATCCAGATGTGGGAAGACATTATCGTCATGCGTTACGAACTATCAGGCTGCGTGACGATAGACGCAGCACGATAACTGAGCTGGCGGTTTTTACACACATCAAAGGAGTTTAGGGAACGCTAATGTTGAGTAATTGGAAAGACACAGGTATGGCAACGTTTAATCTGCGCCTTTATGAAAATGTTTCTTGACGTTAATTTTAGCGCGACAAGTAGTCGAAGCTTCGTTTCGCAGATATGGGAGTAGCATTACACTAAGATAAATATATGGTGCCATAATATGTCATGATACCAAAACAGACGACTTTACAGGCAGCTGTTAGTTTTATACAAAATCAAGTAGAATTTAATTTACGACATCTTATATCGTTTCTATTAATGTTTTATTAATTCGAACGACATTCAACTCTCGGTATTCACCGTTAGTCGTCCATTCAGTCCGCTAGCTAATAAATTAGTCGCTGCTATAGCCGCCATATTTCAATCGCACGATCGACGCTATATTTTTGTCGTCGACGCCATAAAGATGTCGCTAGTGATCCTTGCGACATGTTGCAGCGTTTTGTGAGAGACAGCGGGCAGGGCGTGTGGTGAATTCATGTAAGAAGTTTTTTTACGCACACAACTATAAAGATAAATAGTTAACAATTTACTATAACATACAGTGTGTGTGTTTATTTTTTATCGATTGATCTGAATGGTGAGGATTTTGTGATAAATACTTTTGTCTTTTTTGTTTATAAATTGAGATATTATAGAGTGAATTGGTTGCCACGATGCTCGGTGCATTGCCGAAAAAAGCCGAATTGTGAATGCCTACATCAGTGACATCAGTAACATATCACATTACCACCTCCTTACGAAGCAATCATACTTAATAAGTAAATTATTTTTATTTTTTTCTAATAAACGCCAATGAAACGGGAACCATACCTAGTCTAATATAACTTACATAAAAAGTGATTTATGAAAATGTATTGTATAATGTTAGTAAAACATCATGTATCGAACGATTAACTAAATTAATATATATTAAATTATGTGGTAAGAGAGTCATAGGTAATATGATTACACAGTATAAAGCAAGGTCCCCAACCGCGTCTGTCTGTCTGTCTGTTCGCGATAAACTCAAAAACTAGTGAACGGATTTTCAAGCGGTTTTCACCAGTGGATAAAGTGATTCATGGGGAACGTTTTGGTATATAATTTGTCAAGGATTTTTTTATAATCGGTGCGGGACAACGTCTGCCGGGCCCACTAGTATATAATAATACATAAAGAATAAGTTATGTTATATATACATTTTATAAAAGTATTAATTAATATTTTTTTCCATGATAATTTTTGTATCTGTAATATTAAATCAATTAGTGAGTCACCAATTCAGTCTATAATATGTCGGTGAACACAGACTTCAAGAGACTACACTGTTCATCAACATTTCACAAATATTAATAATGTACGCATTTACAAACGCTACATTTAATCCAACGCTTAACATATTATATGATACATCGCGTGTTAAAATGTAATTCCATACGTATAACATAGTTGACTTTAGTAAAAAGTAATGCAAATTGTGTCACAAACAGTGGTCGCATGTATCTCGCACTTTGTTTCTTAGTAATAGCCGCGTTGTATGCTCGCGGAATGACTCCCACAAATTACACTGATGTACGTTTATAGCTATCGTGTTCACACTACTCACATATTAACAAAGAATTAGCGGGATACAGTCGCGATAAACAACAGCTTAAGTTGGATTATTCTTAGTCGAAGGGCGTCATTATTATTTACAGTTATAAAAAATAATTTACACAAAAATCCGCCACGGCTTGTAATGGCTTGTGATTGCTAGAACGTCTTTTATTTTTTTAAAATGAACACCAAAAAATCATCCGAGTTTTTATCACGTTTGTGATTTATGGAACTTATTTATTAAACTTGCTTTTCAAAATCAGCATATCATTTTATTTTTTATTCTCACTTCTAATCTATTTTATTTATTATGTTTATATTTCAAGCAATTATACCTCACTCGTGTGCGAACATGGGGTTGATCGACGTGATTTTCAACAATACAATGAGACATTTGATAAAGAGAACATGATGATGAAACCATAGTAGCATGGTTTTTTTTACAGTAAATTAGAACACTACGTTGAATGTCTCCTATTAAGCAACAACAAGAGTGCTACACTAAAAGTACTGAAAAACAAGTACTATTTTCCATTTATTTTTCATTATATTTGGAAGTAACAAAGAAACTACCTAACATGACATGAACACTGCAGCTTATGCTACTAATATAGCTTCTGCTACCGCCCCCAACCTGCAGTCCTATGATCAACTATAAATTGCTAAAATGCCTGAGAACTATGTTTCGTTAACAACCGCATCATTTATGGTAGAAATAGATAGATGTTTTTATAGTGAAACCTTGTGGAGGATCTACCGCTCCTTTCTAAGTTCATTATTATATCATCTCAGGTGACATCATCATCTCTTAATATGAAGTGAGACTGCTCAAATACAATAAAAGAAATACATACTTGGGAAGTATACGGTGTATTATATTTTAGGTGATTTATTCTCACTTCTAATCTATTTTATTTATTATGTTTATATTTCAAGCAATCCTCACTCGTGTACGAGCATGGTGTTGATCGACGTGATTTTCAACAATACAATGAGACAATTGATAAAGAGAACGTGATGATGAAACCATACTAGCATGGTATTTTTTGACAGTAAATTAGAACACTAAGTTGAATGTCTCCTATTAAACAACAACAAGATTGCTACACTAAATGTACTGAAAAACAAGTACTATTTTCCATTTATTTTTCATTATATTTGGAAGTAACAAAGAAACTACCTAACATGACATGAACACTGCAGCTTATGCTACTAATATAGCTTCTGCTACCGCCCCCAACCTGCAGTCCTATGATCAACTATAAATTGCTAAAATGCCTGAGAACTATGTTTCGTTAACAACCGCATCATTTATGGTAGAAATAGATAGATGTTTTTATAGTGAAACCTTGTGGAGGATCTACCGCTCCTTTCTAAGTTCATTATTATATCATCTCAGGTGACATCATCATCTCTTAATATGAAGTGAGACTGCTCAAATACAATAAAAGAAATACATACTTGGGAAGTATACGGTGTATTATATTTTAGGTGAATTTATGGTCTGTTTATTTGCTGTGCCTATAGAAACATTGGTTTAAAGACGATATTCATTTAGAACGTAGACAAAAATCCATTATATAAACTTTCATCCTAAATTAATTACTTAGGCCTATATAAGGTTCTAGTAAACCCAAAGCTACATCATGTATAGTGAAACTGCATGTATTTTATCATTTTAACACTTTCTGTGGGAGTTTGATAATATTAACCGCTACTCGCTTCCGCTCCGCTTATCACCGACATTGCAGTCGAACGCATCGAGTCTCAACATTCGTATTGTCTGAGTACAAACGCAGATACATATATCCTGTGTAATTGTATTAAAGCGACTTTATTGTTCTCAGAATGCGTTCGTGTGGGATTTTGATATGGCACGTAAATTTTCCAATTTGTTTAAATTTTACTTACTTAAGTGCTCTCTCGATAGAAACATTGTGCTTTTCACCTACATTTCAGTTAATGTTTGTTTTTTTAACACGTACACTAGGTTACCTTTATTTAAAGGCATTGAAATAAATACTGAGATTTGTTGTAGAATAGAAACCGCACGAAAAAATAAAGGAAACAATATTTTAAGCTACAGATAGAGATGGCTTTTAAAAACAAATTCATATTAAATAAAATGGTTTCGTTTTATGTAATTTAATTATTTTTCAAAATAAAAAAAAATGTCTGCCTGACCTTATATATCTATCAACTGGGGCATTTCACGTGAAGCGCATAACGAAAAAAAGGTGAGGTTCTGAAATTCGTTCATATTCAGTCTATTTTGACTTCTAGTAGGTATGAATGTGAATGCATATTTTTTTTTTTCTATCACGTTTATTTGTAAGTTATGGGCTTTTAAAGTCACACCTGAAATTCAAATTTTTTAAAAGTAGTTTTTCGAATTGAACAAATTTACAATAAAATATGAAACGCAGCGATTTATATAGAAGAATAATTGCTCTTTTTGAAAATAAAATAAAACTTGGAAAAAACTTTTTTTTAATGTTCAAAACCGAAAGTAAATTTTTCGAAACAAAATTTTAATAACTTGGGCATCTTTTTTTTTTTTTTTTACATCAAAACGTATCTTAAAGTACACATAAAATATAATATAACTTATAAAGTTGGCACAGAATTGATTAAGGATTTGATAAAAGAACCCTAATAAAGTTCAAACTTTAAAAATTCAATGAACTATGGTCGAATGTCGACCACTGAGCGCCCACTAGTTATATTTAATCACAACTTATTTTGATAGAACTTTGTACATGGGAATTAAATATAATTCCACACTACCAAAACTGTTACTAATACCTTTAGAACACACTTTTAAATAAAATAACTAGTACAGTAATTACTAAAAAAAATGCGTGTGAAACCGTTCGTACTGATTACGAATAAAATATTGAAATAATATTGTCTGTAGGTTTATTTACATCTTTTACTCGAGAAATATATGTCATTCATATAATATACAATATATATAATACAGAATGGCTAATTTGTGACTATTTCTAGTATTACAATTACATCGGCCGTCAACGAAATCTAGCTTATCTAAGTTTTTGCGAACGTAAGTTACGTTATCAAGGATGAATGTCAGGATTAAAATGTTAAATTCTCTCTGCCTTTGTCCCGTGGTATGATAGGTTATTAAAACGATGTTTGAAAGTTCCCGTTGTGCCTAATAGACTCGTTTTCTCAAACAACAGTGACGGCAGCCGCCCCCAAATTACGAACGCCTGCCACTGACATACTGTTATTGCTTCTTTTATTTTCTTATCAATCTGCCACTTCATCGTCCTCTCTCTACGCCCTTGCCTTCAAAGGTTGTTGAACCCCAACAATATGGACTTCAATAATTAGTATTCATAGTAATTCTAGAATAATTAACATCACAAACTAATCTATTTTTATTTCTAATATATGTCGGAGCAAGCTATGAGTCGCGTTGATTATCTGTCACACAATATTATTTGTCTACGTTTTAATTACTTTCAAAATTCTCAATTTTATTTTGTTTCACTTGTTACATTATTTTATAGTTTAATAATCTAATTTACGAATACTGTCACGTAACGGCCAATCAGAGCATAGCACTTGTCTTTTTGGAGGGTGGATAGTTTTTGGGATACATTTGTTTGAGCGATAGTAACGGATGGAGTTGGATCGTTGTAGCGAAGTCGCTGCTCTGTCTTAATTGTTAATTTTTCCAACCATATTATTATGAAGTAGCGAAATATTATTTAATCTGCATTAAAATAGTGTGAAACCGGGTTTTGTGCTCGCATTTTACCCGGGTGACGCCCACTAAACCCTTTTCGAACTGACTACGCTATTGACCTAGCAAGGTCCTAACAGCTTCACCGGACTACTGCCACTAAACCCGTAACTACTAATGACGATGCCAATGAGAACAACGTTTCTCTGACGTATATATGTCGGAGCGAGAGTAAATAGTGACTATATGAACGTATGACGTTATCCATAGTGATATCATGGTTATGATTGGATCGATCAATCCGCCAAGAACAATCAAATAAATCATTAAACAGTACAGAAATATACACCGACTATAGTTACGACGAATTATACGTAGATGTGATGAATATAGTTAAATAATACTGGTTCACAGCTATACACTATTATTAGATGTAGAACGCCGTGAGAAATGTATAACTTTTACCATCTCTGTTTAAACAATTTCTGTACAATTAGATACGCATTATAAAACCCAATAGGTGTGCAAGGGACCAAGGGATAACAGTTTTCGTTGTTTATGATTGTCATTATTGTTATATTGTCACTAATTATAATATAATACAGAAGCGGAGAATAATTGATAGTAGAATACAACAACATGTTTTTACATTAATAGAACAATAAAATTAATTATTTATGTTATTGTCATTATAGCTTTTATTGTGGAATGTTAACTATAGTCAATACACGACTAGTCGTGAGTGCTTTAACGTAGTCGCTTATATCCTTTTTAGTTATTAATAATAATAAATAAATAAAAAAAATAAAAAAGCCTTTTATTTCATGCCACATATTTTGTTTATACACTATAAAAAAGATTAAAAAATAATTTTGCTAATTTGAAATGTGCACGAACCCCTCATGTGAGGGTGAAGGCCTCCTCCAAACTAATCCAGCTGTTTCTATATTCCGCTTCCGTTCGCCAGTTATTCCCTGCGACCTGTTTTATGTCATCTTCCCACCTTGTTTTAGGTCTTCCTCTTTTTCTGGCACCTTTTGGACCTGCCCATGTTGTTACCTGTTTCGTCCATCGATCGTCGCTCATTCTAGCAACATGTCCTGCCCATTGCCACTTCAG
>MU160027.1:30374-47227 GCA_015888305.1 Antheraea pernyi
AAAAGATGGTGGATGACAATTAATTTTGACATTTCAAACTGACAACTTTCAACTATCTGTTTTCATTCTCTTTGTTTACGTATTTGTTACGAGAGTGTGCTCTGTGTGCTTTGCTGCTGTGCCCTTAAATTTTCTTGTCTCCCACAAACAATTTTATTTATGTCCGGTTCTACTTATAAACACTGACTCCTGCATATACATACTTGGATTTAGATATACCTTACGATGCATATATTAATTATAAATAAAAATGATCAAAAACTTGTATACGATTTACGCAGTACCGCTGTATGCATACATATATAAATAACTATAAATGTACATTTATAACCAACAATGTTAGTTCGAAACTCATATTATAGAGGCGCTGATTGGAAAGATTGAGTGCGACCTCTATTTATATAAGGCACTCTGTGGAGTGCTATGCCCTGCAGTGGGTCTCTTCCACGCTGGTCATGACGATGATGAATCACAAAATTGTGCGGCAATTATTAAAAATAAAGATGTTTTTTTGCTTTCAACCTTTCAGTAAGCAAACATCATTAGCGTTTCCTTCAGTCATAGCGATGGCGAGTGTCTAGAGACCCGTCTCACAACAATTCATCATTGTCGCGCGCTTTATGAATGTCCCGTCAAATACTAATGAAAAATTTAATAGAAAAAGTTTGACAGTGTCAGCTCTTGATGACAGTTTTAAAATTTAATATCCAAAGGGCGGACAGCCGGCGACGGATCGAGGATTAATGTTAACTTCAGGGGAGGTAGGTGACGCTGGTATCTATTACGCTGGTATATTGTGTTTCATTTCTTTATAATTTACCTTTTTTTTATTATTTGAAGCGATTATAACTTACTAGAATCAATTCGATATATAGCTGTGGCTTCAAATTCCGCAACGAACGTGGGGTTTTTGACAATCGATTTCTATGTCGAATTGATTTTAAGACAATAAGATTTATTTTTTATTGTAATTACTTAAAACATTCTATGATGATTGCTAATAAATATTACGTATATTTTTTATTCGAATACTTGTATACGGTTGTCGTGGTGGTTGAGTGGTTTGATCGTTGAAATATCAATCCTGTGTCCCCTGCCTGACCTTGAACCCCGATATGTACCACCGAATTTTTAGAAATTCTCACACATTTACTAATTCAAATTGACAATACTATCGGCTGGCGGTGAAGGAAACCTTATCCTGAGAAATGTTCTTGTAATACCACTCTATTCTATGTGGGAAATATAGAACTGTGGATTTCTCAGAGTTTGAAATCGCCAATACATCGTGAGCGGGCGTGGTCATTATGCTGAGATATTCCTTCGGGAGGAACCTTATGGCTCTACAGGTATTTTATAGACTGGTGATTAAAATCCAGAAGTATTATTAAAATCGATTGACAATAAATAAAAATATTTTTTTTTATTGACTTTTTACGATGTCTAAAAGTGCGCCAGTTCAATTTCGTTAATCAATGAATATGCTATTCGTGTACAATTTTTTATATTCTATAAATGAAATGATCACGTGTACAAACTTTTTTCAAAAGTCAGTAAAAACTTTTTGTTTTACATATATGTCCATCACGAATTTTAAAAAGAGAAATAGAAACAATTTTATTAATACACAGGTGTTACCAACCTTTTCTATACTTTTCCGTTTTATATAATTTCACAACTTCGGAACACATATCTTAAGTGGATAAGTAGCAGTGTATCACGGCACAGATTCAATAAATCGCAATCGTTACACCGTTAACTTATCGCCTTGTGTACGCAATCGCGACTTATACTAATCAGATATTTACAAAATTGTATTCCGAATGTAAACACGTGAAAAATGTTTACGTCGGTCAGATGATAACTCAATGCCTTGTTAGCGTACTTGTTTATATAGTTTATTAACTTTGTGTAAACATCGATCGAGGTGCGTGAAGCAGATAAGTTTATTGCGAACGGCCTCACACTTATATAAATTCATACGGTTATCTATTATTTGGATAACTGTTAGATTTATTTGTTATTAACCTTTCCGGTACTGTATATTTGCTTTAGTTTTCGTTCTGTACACTAATCAATCCGCCTTCGGATTCTAAAGTCTATGTTGCCCAGTCGAAGTTTTCACCAATAAAATCAATCGATGTTATGTAAATGGAAAATAACATATCGTCTGATATTATTCTGTTTCAATGTGTTTACGAATTTAATTGTTTTTGTAAATAAACATTTCGGTAATTTATTGAAACTATTAGCGCAATAATTAGTTATTCTTCGATATTCTCAGTAAAACAAATTCAGAAGTTTTAATTTTCTTTTAAATATAATTCCCTACATTGTTAAATACTTGACGAATCGATTATTATATGGAGAAACCGAATAATACTATATAGAATAATATAAGATTATACTTTTGTTTGTCATTAGTAATATATTATTAGAATAATGAAAAGTCGAACATGGAAAAATATGTGTAATAATCTCAAATTCTTTACAAATGTCATGAATAAATACTGTAGCTTAGTGACTCATCGACTCGCGGGAATATCCACATATGTATTTAAACGCTTTGATTATCATAAGCAAGTAAACAAGTTCTAAAAATAGCATGTTGTTGTAGTTTAGTTGTGTGTAGCTGTTATAAGTTAACGGTGTAATAAATCAAAATTTTAATGCATTCTTGAGATTTCCACCCCCCTTTATATTAGATATTTGCTGTGGCCACGACTTCATGTTTAGGTTCCCCTAATGTAAAAAAACAATGACTAATAAAATCATCTGAATGTTTTAAGTACATTTACTTATCTACTGTTCCCTCGTACTAAGTCGCGTCGTCATTAAAATTATAATAACTTACTAGCCGACCCGTGCCCACTTCGTTGGGCGGTAATACGTAAGCGTGGAATGGTTATTTTGCGCTAAAACGCAGCGGAAGCTCTGAAAAGGAAAAAACTACCCCGAACCCGATTTTGCAACATTCTTCATTACTCCTCCGCTCCTATACGTGTTAGCGTGATGATATATAGCCTATAACCTTCCCTGATAAATGAGCTATATAACACTGAAAGAATTTTCCAAATCGGACCAGTAGTTCCTGAGATTACCCCTTACAACGTCACAAACTCTACCTCTTTATAATATTATAGTATAAATTATTAGTATAGATTATAGATAATATAATAAGTTAATAGCTTCTGTCCGTGACTTCGTACGCGCGGAATGGTTATTTTACACTAAGACGCAGCAGAAGCTCTGAAAAGGAAAAAATACCCCGATTTTGCAACATTCTTCATTGCTCCTCCGCTCCTATACGTCTTAGCGTGATGATATATAGCCTATAACCTTCCCTGATAAATGAGCTATATAACACTGAAAGAATTTTCCAAATCGGACCAGTAGTTCCTGAGATTACCCCTTACAACGTCACAAACTCACAAACTCTACCTCTTTATAATATTAGTATAGATAGTATAGATGATAGAGAGAACCGATTTTAATGAAACCAAGACTAAATAGTACTCGAAGATTTGCTTTATGGTTATGAGGTTTGATTGTGAATGCAATACTTTTACGTAATGCTTATTCAAACAAACAGAAAGATAGACAGACAGATATTTCTAAAAATGATTGAATTGTATTTTATTACTTATTCCAAGACACTTGTAACAATTTTTTTACAAAATTCTTACAAAAAAAAAATTGACATTTCTATTCCATATAATGAAACGTATACAAGGAACGTAAAAGGGGCCTATAACAGGGCTACGAATCATAAATCGGTGTAAGTTGTAATTACTGCCACAATTACTGTATAGATCGTTCTCTTTGTAATATAGAGTATTTTCACCTTTTAACATGTCATCAAAAACAATTCTTAAATATACAAACCTATGAACTAGAAATTAAAGTAGACAAATATATGAACACAACTGCGCATCCTTACCTTTTATTGGCTATAATAAATATATTGGACATCAATTGTCACTATCGATTTTCTGCCAATAATATGTCATGTTATCACTGGCAAGCTTTCAATAGGTTAATGACTTATTGACATTTGGACATTAAATGACAGTACATAGTGTTGTTCAAAGGTAGTATCTTACTATGGTAAACAATGCATCACAAAAATATAATAAAATATACAGGTATGTGAATCAAACTTAGTAGTATAAGATGGCGCCCGGAAGCAAGAGTTTTTTGGGTACTTACGTATTAACGTCTCGGTTCTATTAGGTTAGGTTTGACTGGCGAAACAAAGGCAGTTTGTTTCATATCAGTTGCGCTGACGATAATAAGTAAGTACCGCTTTTGTGCTGACAGAATGACTAACATAAATGATAATTTTTAACTCGATTAATGTTTCTATAGAAGATAAATTGTCGTCCACATAACATTTCAGTTGTTATTTTTTAATGTTACAACATCTCCGGAAGTACCGCTATTGCATCGAAGCACGGTGCTATCACCGGAAGTATCACCATACATTATGCCTGATGTTACTTTCGGAAGTACCACCATAGTAGAGCCAAGTCATGCCACATGCTACTCCATCCGCCATTCGCACCATCTAGCCAAGGCTTCACGGCCAAGAACACGGTGTTCAAAGCTGTTGTAAATCCAGAAAGTCTTATCAAATGAAAAAATCACACAAGAGACACTTAGTTAACTTTTTTCAATATTATCGTCCAATTCAATCATTTTTTTTATTATAGCATGGCAAAATGACTGCTCTATGCCTGATGGGAAGCATAGCACAATCCAAAAACAATGGCGACCACCGAGTGACATACTGTCCGTCGCCGGTCGCTGCTGTCATGCCGGCCTGCGAAAAGCTGGATATGCACAGAATGATCCCGAAACGCGACCTGCAGAAGCGAATCACTATGACGGGCTTTTTCGCCATACACATGGTGGTTGCGACCCAGTCAGGCTGTAAAACCCTACCACCCCGCTTTCGCCATTGCCTCGTTCGTTATTCAGCAGGGTGCACCACGTGCAGTTGAAGTTGGCTTGGGTGTCTCAAGTCTTATGATGTTATTCGACACCCCTTACACCCCAAACATTTAATTGAATATGTCAACATAAGCAGTTAGCGATTTAGAAGCTGGGGATTGTCTATTGGTTCCCATCGTTTATTCAGTAGCTAGATAACTCTTGGTAACACCATTTTTATCAAAAACATGTAGAGCAAAATACATAGTAGTGTGACCTTTTTATTATCCATTACATATAGGTACGTGCTATAATCTCATCTAATGTTAAACGATGCCGTGGTCCAATATGGTAAACACGCTAAACCAAAAGAGAGCTGGCTCTCAAGTGCAACTGCCGGGATACACCGACAGACCTTTGGCGACAGATTTCTAACATGAGATACTACCTTTTTTTTTTTTTTACGTGGAGAGAAAAATCCATGGTTACATCACGATGCATTATGCACTTAGTCGGTAGGGTTCGAACCTACGTCCATCGACTAAGCCAGCATCGCTTCAAGACATTTTCAATCACTGAAAATCGCTTAATTGGTAATTTAATTTTACTGTGGTGTATTAATAATAAAAATAAAAATTGAAACTTACCTATACCCAAAAGTGCAAATGTATTTAAAAATATAATAATTAGTCATGCAAACTTTTTCTTATTCCGCCTATCTCTTATATTGACAATTCGAAACCAAATAAACGTCATAAATCAAGATGGCGTCCAACATGGCGTCGGCGCAGTTTGACAGTTATCGCGTGTTCGGCGGGAACATTAAACTCATTGATATTTATTACTCAATCGCAACGTTCTAGCTGTAAGATATGATTTACTGTAAATATATACATTCATCGTTTATTGTTTATTTTATTTGTTTGTCTGTTCAGTGTACGGTGTTTATGTGGGTGTTTGGATTTATGGCTGCGGATAACGATTTTTCATTCTAATTCCGTATTATATTCAAGTCTTATGATTCTGACGTGATTTGTTGTTTTTTAATATATATTTATTTACTGTCTGCAGACATATTACTCTTGGCCTTGTCATGTAACCGCTTTATTTGTAAAAATATTAACAATATATGTATACTTTTGCATACATTTCTTATTGTATCAAATCTGATAAACATATTTATATTTGTTTACTTTTTACAAATAAATAGCTTGTTTTTTTCATAACATAGTGATTCCACCGTAGTGTAGAAATATAATTTGGCATTTCCTTGGTTAAGTCAGACATCATAAATATACTTAACGTCACATCCACGTGTGATATAGATCAAAGGCTAACGTCTAATCTATACTTATTATTAGCTCAAGAGATTGTTTGTTTGTACACAAAAAATTCTAAAACTACTAATGAGATTTAAAAACGTTTCATTGGATATTTTATTGAGAAGTGAATTTAGGTTATCTATAGGTTGTCTAACATCACGGTATTATCATTAGGTACGCAGCAATAACCTTAAAACATGTAGCTCAGAAAGTATGCTAAATAACAACAAAGTATAATACAAGCGAACTGTGTAACGCGTAGGTTATTAGAAATTGTGTGCAGGAAAAATGTAAGAGAAACTGCGGGACTTAGCTAGTAGAATAATATGAAACGTAAACTACAGATATTTAATCTGTGGTGATTTGAGTACATTTTCATGTACCAAAGAAAAAATTTTTTTATATTAGTTAAATTTTATTATCTATTTATTGATATAGAAAGACATTAACATCCGTTACTCAATATTATTAAAATATGGTAATTTTAAAACACTATGGTTGTATAAATATATAATAAATGTACTTTGAAATATTCGAAAGCAATTTCAATATCTCCAAAAAATGCAAAACAAGAATTTTACGAAACAGCCATTTTACATCACCAATTCCGAGATCTATTATCTAGGGATAAAAACGGTAAAGAAGGTAAACACCACCACTACACAAAAATATCATGAAAAACTACAAAGGTATCCCAATAAGCTGGCTTCAAAGCTGGCAACACCTAACTAGCAAAATCGGCTAAAAAGAAAACCCTTTTTTAATGTCTATCAAAGATGAGTAGTGATTCTCGCTGGTGGGCACAATCGACCCGCGAAATTTATTTCCTACACTACATCTAATCATAGTATGGTATAACTAATTGCAGATTGTAGTGAAAACAAAGAAAAAAGTTGAAGCTGTCGTAAGGATAGCTGACAATAGTGAAAACTCAAAACCCTAAACAACAGTGTTGTCTTTTAAGTTTTAAATTAATTACAGTGTGAATTATTTAAATTTCATAATTCCTAAATTGAAATTATTATCATTTATATCTTTTTCACTTCCGAATAATAATTATAAACTTTCTTATACAGTCTATTAATTCATCAAGACATGAGGGGCTGCACCATTCCACCATGCCGCTTGCATGCCGCCACATTGCACCAACGTTGCTAGTTTAACGCAAGCGCAATACGGTTGGTCATGCTTACTTGCATGTCATGACGCGAAATTATAAGGTTTTCTCAAAAAAATACAGCTTAGCGTCTAAAGAAATTTTCACTTCAAAAATAAAATTCTCCACTCTACTACAGGGCCCTACAAATTCATTTTACCGTCAGAACTATTTTAAATGACGTAAACGCCCCTTATGCCCTTTCACAACGCATCACGGCGGTATGAACGTTAAAAGCTATACCATATTTTAAGTTCGGTTATAAGAGTTTACGCGCCGCTCACTCGCGTAATGCATCTCATAAAATGTAATGACCTCTCAGCGTTTATGTATAGAGTCGTCGGTTCTCGCGATATACCTCCTTGTAATGCTTTTAAGACTCCAGTTTGTTTATTTTTTCTCGTTTATAGATATTACATGTAAGACCGTGCTTTTTATTAAGAAGTATCTCGTATTGAAACGAAATTGGATTCATGTAGACTTACAGACTAGATCATTATTATAGAATAGAGTTAAATCTATAGTAATATTATAAAGCTGAAGAGTTTGTTTGCTTGAACGCGCTAATCTCAGGGACTAATGGTCCGATTTGAAAAATTATTTCAGTGTTAGGTAGCTCATTTATCGATTAAAGCTATAGACTACAATAGCGATATTATCACGCTACAACCAATAGGAGTGGGGCACCACTGAAGAATGTTTTAAATTCGAGGTTAACGTAAGCATTATTTAATAATGAATTAATAATTGATGTCCACAATTTTGTTCTCGTATAAATAACTGTAATTTCGTGGCAACAATATCTTTTGCCTCGATTAAACATGGATTGTCTTTTATTTATTATTGTCATTCATTTCTAATAACTAAAACATATTAGAATATTCAGAAAGTTTTATATGTGTAACCAAGATAATGAAAAAATACTCTATCAGTAAAAGTCCCATCAAAATCGGTTCAACCTTTTTGGAGATTGATCCAGAGAAAAAGACACTTTTTACATTCGTTTTAACGAAATCAAAATCAAGAATACTTTGTTCAGTTAGGACCTGAGTAGGCGCTTATGAACGTCAAAGCTACTACCGATTCGGAAAACAATTCAGCCATCGACAAGAACCGGCAAGGAACTTGATCTGGTTTATCTTTTCATGATACATATTTAAAAAAACATATATAGTTGCTTTCGTTCTTGGTGGATACACAAAGAGAGAGAGGGAGATATTGATGAAGAATATCTAATGATGATGAATTTCTTTAACAAAATAAGATAATGAATTCATAATTAAAAATAGTGATCAAATTAACTCCATTGTGATATAACACAAATATAGGTTCAAACGACAGGAGATGATTGTCAGTCAAAAAAATATAACTACTCAAAAAGAAAATAATTTTTCTCTCGTTGCAAGTGCTCAGTCGCAAATTGCCTGGTGAACGGCGAGTTGTCAGTTGTCGGTTGTCAGCGCTCTCCATTGTGATATAACACAAATATAGGTTCAAACGACAGGAGATGATTGTCAGTCAAAAAAATATAACTACTCAAAAAGAAAATAATTTTTCTCTCGTTGCAAGTGCTCAGTCGCAAATTGCCTGGTGAACGGCGAGTTGTCAGTTGTCGGTTGTCAGCGCTGTCAAGCTGTCAACACGTTGACAGCAGCCGGGCGCTGTCAACACTGATTTACATAAAACTGGCAAGGGACAAGGAAAAAGGTCTGTTAGGCAACGCTTGCATACTTAAACTGAATTTTAATTCTTCCAGGCCATTTAAAATCATAATGTAATTATTTGATCTTTTAATGTAACGAAAGACCTAAAGTAAGTAACAAATACTTGTTGAGGCCATCCATTAATGACGTCACATGATTTTTGGAGCTCTCCTGCGTACTTTTCAAATTTGTATTATTATTATGACGTCACATATTTAGTAATTTCAAACATAGAAATTATTATATATAATGGATACTTCCTAAAATCATTACATAGTAAAAAACAAAGTCCCCTACCACTTCTGTCTGTATGTCTGTTCGCGATAAACTCAAAAACTGCTGAACGGATTGCCATGCGGTTTTCACTCCTAGATAGAATGATTCATGAGGAAGAATTAGGTATATAATTTGTCTACTTTTTTATATATCAGGGTAGGACAACGTCCGCCGGCCCTGCTAGATATACTATAATTTATCATGACATCAAACCTTTTAGAGAAATATGATGTCACGAAACTTATGATGCGTTCCTTCCCATTATAACTGTCACAATTTGCTGAATCCCCCTTATACGGGGCGTAATTTATCGATGCCCTTGGGATATTGTAACCTATTTTAATTAAAAATAGGAAATTTTGAACCTATTATAATAACTTATGATAGAGTGGAGTAATTTTAATAAAACAAAAACTAAGTTATTCCCGAAGATATGCTTTTCATGGTTTGTGATTTTATTGGAAACCCCTTTTAGCTGTGATCCGTGTTCATACAAACTGGCACAGACAGACAGACATTTTCAAAAATGATTGAAACGTATTCTAATATTTATTCCTAGACACTTGCAACAATTTTTTTCATTAAAATCAAAAAAGTACAGACACGTTAGATTTACGTTCTTATTATATGTGTATAGGAAATGAATTTAGGAGGACTGTATCCACCACTCACCCGCACTAGGAGATCCTCTTCTTCGGGGTACCCCGGCTTGGTTCGTGGCTTAGATCGCTGGTTTTGTAATAGTAGGACACAAAGTTTACACTGGCACTTGGTTTCTTTTAATAGTTTGTTAGATATCTGTACCGGTTTTGCAATGTTTATTAGCGCAGATAACTCAGAGCGGTTTTGTATGTTGCTAGATTCAAAGGTAAACTGTGGTATAAATAACTGTAATTTCGTGGCAACAATATCTTTTGCCTCGATTAAACATGGATTGTCTTTTATTTATTATTGTCATTCATTTCTAATAACTAAAACATATTAGAATATTCAGAAAGTTTTATATGTGTAACCAAGATAATGAAAAAATACTCTATCAGTAAAAGTCCCATCAAAATCGGTTCAACCTTTTTGGAGATTGATCCAGAGAAAAAGACACTTTTTACATTCGTTTTAACGAAATCAAAATCAAGAATACTTTGTTCAGTTAGGACCTGAGTAGGCGCTTATGAACGTCAAAGCTACTACCGATTCGGAAAACAATTCAGCCATCGACAAGAACCGGCAAGGAACTTGATCTGGTTTATCTTTTCATGATACATATTTAAAAAAACATATATAGTTGCTTTCGTTCTTGGTGGATACACAAAGAGAGAGAGGGAGATATTGATGAAGAATATCTAATGATGATGAATTTCTTTAACAAAATAAGATAATGAATTCATAATTAAAAATAGTGATCTTACGGCCTCCAGTCAGCTACGTAATTGTTTCGAGTTACATTATAATTCTTCATGTTAAATGACATCGATCGAGTATAACCGTTTTGAAATATTAGATTCTTGATTGTTTTTTATGCAATACTTGTAAATACCCCCAAACTCTGTCCACACCACCACTTAGGTTTACGACAGCAGCCGGGCGCTGTCAACACTGATTTACATAAAACTGGCAAGGGACAAGGAAAAAGGTCTGTTAGGCAACGCTTGCATACTTAAACTGAATTTTAATTCTTCCAGGCCATTTAAAATCATAATGTAATTATTTGATCTTTTAATGTAACGAAAGACCTAAAGTAAGTAACAAATACTTGTTGAGGCCATCCATTAATGACGTCACATGATTTTTGGAGCTCTCCTGCGTACTTTTCAAATTTGTATTATTATTATGACGTCACATATTTAGTAATTTCAAACATAGAAATTATTATATATAATGGATACTTCCTAAAATCATTACATAGTTCACATGATTTTTGGAGCTCTCCTGCGTACTTTTCAAATTTGTATTATTATTATGACGTCACATATTTAGTAATTTCAAACATAGAAATTATTATATATAATGGATACTTCCTAAAATCATTACATAATAAAAAACAAAGTCCCCTACCACTTCTGTCTGTATGTCTGTTCGCGATAAACTCAAAAACTGCTGAACGGATTGCCATGCGGTTTTCACCCCTAGATAGAATGATTCATGAGGAAGAATTAGGTATATAATTTGTCTACTTTTTTATATATCAGGGTAGGACAACGTCCGCCGGCCCTGCTAGATATACTATAATTTATCATAACATCAAACCTTTTAGAGAAATATGATGTAACGAAACTTATGATGCGTTCCTTCCCATTATAACTGTCACAATTTGCTGAATCCCCCTTATACGGGGCGTAATTTATCGATGCCCTTGGGATATTGTAACCTATTTTAATTAAAAATAGGAAATTTTGAACCTATTATAATAACTTATGATAGAGTGGAGTAATTTTAATAAAACAAAAACTAAGTTATTCCCGAAGATATGCTTTTCATGGTTTGTGATTTTATTGGAAACCCCTTTTAGCTGTGATCCGTGTTCATACAAACTGGCACAGACAGACAGACATTTTCAAAAATGATTGAAACGTATTCTAATATTTATTCCTAGACACTTGCAACAATTTTTTTCATTAAAATCAAAAAAGTACAGACACGTTAGATTTACGTTCTTATTATATGTGTATAGGAAATGAATTTAGGAGGACTGTATCCACCACTCACCCGCACTAGGAGATCCTCTTCTTCGGGGTACCCCGGCTTGGTTCGTGGCTTAGATCGCTGGTTTTGTAATAGTAGGACACAAAGTTTACACTGGCACTTGGTTTCTTTTAATAGTTTGTTAGATATCTGTACCGGTTTTGCAATGTTTATTAGCGCAGATAACTCAGAGCGGTTTTGTATGTTGCTAGATTCAAAGGTAAACTGTGTTGCCTTAGAGGGCAGCACTTGCGAACGTTTTTAAAGGTGCGTTCACGAAAACTAGTGGACAGATACATTCCTTTTAAAAGATAAAGTAATATAAAAACAAAAAGATTTGTGCTAACATATAAATTATTACAGATAACAAAAGTACGGAACAATATGTATAGATATATTTTTAAATCTTAATTTTTTTTTGTTAATTAAGGTATTCACATATTCTTCTTCATTTTTTTTTTACGATAAAGAAACAGTGTTTTAATTAAAATGTCCATTGTAGTTCAAGCTAATCACTGAAACGGCTGGACTGATTTTGACAAAGCTTTTACATATAGAAAGATAATTTTTCAGAGTATTATATCTTTATTTATCACAGTGATACAGGTAGTTTCAATGAACTAAAATTATTTTACGAGTTAAAATCGAGTAGTTCTGAAAGTTTACCTCAAAATATCCTGTCATAAAATGTCATCGAAAATTCAAGATAGAATCCAGTCGACATGTAATATATTTAGTCGATTTAGTATTCATAAACGCGAGACTACCGTTTAAGAGACTATAATATGAAAAAAAATGAATGTCCCACATAAAATTTATCACTCACCTACTTCGTTCTAAAGCGAGTGGGTCGTAAAATGTGAAATGGTTCGGTGGGTCGCTCGTAGCGGGGTTATCGCGATGATGTGCTATTAATGCTGCCGATACGATGTCGTTAATATGACCGTGTATTAACCCGGCCCTCGCATCACCCTGTATTAATACGCCACTTACTGTTTTATGTTACGGCCTCCAGTCATTTTTATGCAATACTTGTAAATACCCCCAAACTCTGTCCACACCACCACTTAGGTTTACATGTATCAGAGTTATGTGTATGTAAGTGCGGTGAACTTTTAAGTTTTACATACCCTCGTAAATTTATCTATATCGCTTAACTCACATAGAGTAAAGCGTGACGATATTATAAAATGTCAAGTCATCATCTACAACAAAAGTTAGTAATCCGATGGGTAGTTTTTGTGTATTAACCCTTTCAAACAAATTTAAATATATTAATTTATAGGTACAACATCTTAAGCGAACATAACCAACAACAAAAACTCCCATAAGATACACTAAATCTTTATTATAAACGATTCTTTCAGATAAAACACGAAAATGTAACAGTAAAAATAACAAAGTAAATCAGCGATACGGCCCACTGTGCGGTGCTAAATTTTTATATTCGCAAAAGGGTTGCCATGCGGTTTTCACCCCTAGATAGAATGATTCATGAGGAAGAATTAGGTATATAATTTGTCTACTTTTTTATATATCAGGGTAGGACAACGTCCGCCGGCCCTGCTAGATATACTATAATTTATCATAACATCAAACCTTTTAGAGAAATATGATGTCACGAAACTTATGATGCGTTCCTTCCCATTATAACTGTCACAATTTGCTGAATCCCCCTTATACGGGGCGTAATTTATCGATGCCCTTGGGATATTGTAACCTATTTTAATTAAAAATAGGAAATTTTGAACCTATTATAATAACTTATGATAGAGTGGAGTAATTTTAATAAAACAAAAACTAAGTTATTCCCGAAGATATGCTTTTCATGGTTTGTGATTTTATTGGAAACCCCTTTTAGCTGTGATCCGTGTTCATACAAACTGGCACAGACAGACAGACATTTTCAAAAATGATTGAAACGTATTCTAATATTTATTCCTAGACACTTGCAACAATTTTTTTCATTAAAATCAAAAAAGTACAGACACGTTAGATTTACGTTCTTATTATATGTGTATAGGAAATGAATTTAGGAGGACTGTATCCACCACTCACCCGCACTAGGAGATCCTCTTCTTCGGGGTACCCCGGCTTGGTTCGTGGCTTAGATCGCTGGTTTGTTAATAGTAGGACACAAAGTTTACACTGGCACTTGGTTTCTTTTAATAGTTTGTTAGATATCTGTACCGGTTTTGCAATGTTTATTAGCGCAGATAACTCAGAGCGGTTTTGTATGTTGCTAGATTCAAAGGTAAACTGTGTTGCCTTAGAGGGCAGCACTTGCGAACGTTCTTAAAGGTGCGTTCACGAAAACTAGTGGACAGATACATTCCTTTTAAAAGATAAAGTAATATAAAAACAAAAAGATTTGTGCTAACATATAAATTATTACAGATAACAAAAGTACGGAACAATATGTATAGATATATTTTTAAATCTTAATTTTTTTTTGTTAATTAAGGTATTCACATATTCTTCTTCATTTTTTTTTTACGATAAAGAAACAGTGTTTTAATTAAAATGTCCATTGTAGTTCAAGCTAATCACTGAAACGGCTGGACTGATTTTGACAAAGCTTTTACATATAGAAAGATAATTTTTCAGAGTATTATATCTTTATTTATCACAGTGATACAGGTAGTTTCAATGAACTAAAATTATTTTACGAGTTAAAATCGAGTAGTTCTGAAAGTTTACCTCAAAATATCCTGTCATAAAATGTCATCAAAAATTCAAGATAGAATCCAGTCGACATGTAATATATTTAGTCGATTTAGTATTCATAAACGCGAGACTACCGTTTAAGAGACTATAATATGAAAAAAAATGAATGTCCCACATAAAATTTATCACTCACCTACTTCGTTCTAAAGCGAGTGGGTCGTAAAATGTGAAATGGTTCGGTGGGTCGCTCGTAGCGGGGTTATCGCGATGATGTGCTATTAATGCTGCCGATACGATGTCGTTAATATGACCGTGTATTAACCCGGCCCTCGCATCACCCTGTATTAATACGCCACTTACTGTTTTATGTTACGGCCTCCAGTCAGCTACGTAATTGTTTCGAGTTACATTATAATTCTTCATGTTAAATGACATCGATCGAGTATAACCGTTTTGAAATATTAGATTCTTGATTGTTTTTTATGCAATACTTGTAAATACCCCCAAACTCTGTCCACACCACCACTTAGGTTTACATGTATCAGAGTTATGTGTATGTAAGTGCGGTGAACTTTTAAGTTTTACATACCCTCGTAAATTTATCTATATCGCTTAACTCACAGTTATAATTCTTCATGTTAAATGACATCGATCGAGTATAACCGTTTTGAAATATTAGATTCTTGATTGTTTTTTATGCAATACTTGTAATTACCCCCAAACTCTGTCCACACCACCACTTAGGTTTACATGTATCAGAGTTATGTGTATGTAAGTGCGGTGAACTTTCAAGTTTTACATACCCTCGTAAATTTATCTATATCGCTTAACTCACAGAGAGTAAAGCGTGACGATATTATGAAATGTCAAGTCTTCATCTACAAAAAAAGTTAGTAATCTGATGGGTAGTTTTAGTGTATTAACCCTTTCAAACAAATTTAAATATATTAATTTATAGGTACAACATCTTAAGCGAACATAACCAACAACAAAAACTCCCATAAGATACACTAAATCTTTATTATAAACGATTCTTTCAGATAAAACACGAAAATGTAACAGTAAAAATAACAAAGTAAATCAGCGATACGGCCCACTGTGCGGTGCTAAATTTTTATATTCGCAAAAGGGAAACTGTTATGTCCAGAGTGAATTTGGCGGAAACGGGCCCACTGGGCCTCGGAGCGCTCTTGTAAATCCACCTTCATGATATCTGAGACCCGCGAGTTTGTCACGTGGAAATTATTTTTGCTATTCTGTTTTCTCCGACTGCGCAAGGAGGGTAATTTTTTGTATGTTCAACTTGCAGACTGTAAACTGAGGCATTCTAAATAGATGAGGCATTGTTAGATTCATCTTGGGGTTAAGTGAGGAATTTTTAAGGATTTTTACACCCCCTCCTCTCCCTCCCTTGTGTGAGGTCGTAAGGTTTGTCTCGACTTTCTCTTCCCCCCTAACCTTACACGAGATCTGTCAAAATTTGTATTTTGAGTATAAATGACTTGAAGTTATTAAACAAAACGCAATTTCCTTTATTATTTTAATGTATGTCCGCAAAAGATTTTAAAAGCCGGTTGTCGTAAAAAGACTGCCATGATTTAAATACTAGAAACTGTAACAAACTGTCCGTTCCATGTTTCAAACTCAGTAAAACCAGTAACAGTTTTTTAGGTAATGGTGTAAGTTTAAGCACCGTGTTAAGCGGGTTTTAGTGTCGAAAAGTTATATTTATTATAGTGTAGGTGAATATGTGAACGACGGTGATTTCTGGAATTAACTCCTTTTTGTTTATCCACTAAAATCGATTGAAATGTATTTTTAATATTTGTATGTTAAAAAGTAAATTTTCAAAAAAAAGTATTAACCGACTTCAATATCAATCAAAAACTCATAAGGCACTAAAAAGCGGAAAATAAATAGTTTATCAAAAATAAAACATATGAATATGTGTGCTACCTAGAGATGTACTGGAAGTCAGTACCAACCAAAATTTTTGTATTACAGAGACGCGAGAGTGGACTTAAACTTTGTACCTATGTAGATGATATGATTTTCGGTTTGGTTGGCACCAACTTCCAATACATCTCTAGGTAGCACAAATATTCATATGTTTTATTT
>MU160027.1:48622-97352 GCA_015888305.1 Antheraea pernyi
CGGTTTGGTTGGCACCGACTTCCATTACATCTCTAGGTAGCACACATATTCATATGTTTTATTTTTGATAAACTATTTATTTTCCGCTTTTTAGTGCCTTATGAGTTTTTGATTGATATTGAAGTCGGTTAATACTTTTTTTTGAAAATTTACTTTTTAACATACAAATATTAAAAATACATTTCAATCGATTTTAGTGGATAAACAAAAAGGAGTTAATTCCAGAAATCACCGTCGTTCACATATTCACCTACACTATAATAAATATAACTTTTCGACTTTTTGTTTATCCACTAAAATCGATTGAAATGTATTTTTAATATTTGTATGTTAAAAAGTAAATTTTCAAAAAAAAGTATTAACCGACTTCAATATCAATCAAAAACTCATAAGGCACTAAAAAGCGGAAAATAAATAGTTTATCAAAAATAAAACATATGAATATGTGTGCTACCTAGAGATGTAATGGAAGTCGGTACCAACCAAAATTTCTGTATTACAGAGACGCGAGAGTGGACTTAAACTTTGTACCTATAGATATGGTTTTCGATTTGGTTGGCACCGACTTCCAATACAACTCTAGGTAGCACACATATTCATATGTTTTATTTTTGATAAACTAGTTATTTTCCGCTTTTTAGTGCCTTATGGGTTTTTGACTGATATTGAAGTCGGTTAATACTTTTTTTTGAAAATTTACTTTATATACTATGTAATGATGGACACATATCTTAAATTGGGGCTGTTTACGTTATAAATATAAATCTGGTGTAAAATTTGTACTTATTTAATGTTATAAATGATTCAACTCCATATGTGGCCTTCTAACTCATCTCAAAGACGAACCATGAGAACTTTTCGAGAGGTTTCAATATCATTAAAGTTAAAAAAAAAAAAAAAATACACACGAATTGATAACCTCCTCCTTTTTTTGAAGTCGGTTAAAAAGATAAACCCGATCGATTTTCTTGCCGCTTCTTCTCGATGACACTGTGTTCTCCGAAACGGTGGAAGTTTTGACTTATAAGCGCCGTCTTAGGACCTACATTGAATAAAGTATAAGAAAGACATATCTACACGTAAATCACGTCGCTCACCTGAACAGCTTTCGTAAGGTCAAAAACTTTACTATTCATTCGTTATAACACAGTGGTTGTGATCCGACACGCCGTGACAAGTCGGGCGAGACATTACTCACTCTTTGTGCACACGTCAGCCGGTCACGCCTCCCCGCAAGTTTCCTTTAGTTCGTAACACAAATAATTTATTATTTTGTCAGGTGAAATTTACATAGCTTTTGAACTGTAATCGAGAATGAGGTGAGTAAAAAATCGTTTGACACAATGCTGAGGGTTATTTGTTTGGAAATTTTTCGTCGAATATCATACAAATTTTATTCGTAACTAGCTGTGCCCGCGACTCCGTCCGCGTGGAACCTAATGTAGAAAAACAGTGAGTAATAAAATGATCTGAATATATTAATTCCATTTACTTATCTACTGTTCCCTCGTACATAATTCATGTCGTCATTAAAAGTATAATAAATTTTGATAGAGTGAACCGATTTTAATAAAACCAAGAATAAATGTTACTCAAGGATACGCAGTACTTTAACGGTGACGCGTGTTCAATCAAACAGACAGACAGACATTTCTAAAAATAATTGAAATGTTTTTTTTTTCAAAAATTTAAATGTTACAGGCGCGTTAGATTTACATTCTAATTATATAATACTAATCTTTACATATGTAAAGAAGATATTGACTGACTGACATATAAACACAGAGCTCACATTACTGGAGCCAGGACTTTGAATATTTGCACGCAGGTTCTTTTTATAGTGTAGGTGAATACTAAAGAGGTTTTTGGAAATTCAAATTCTCCTTTCCACTACAGAACTACACGGGCGGGTACGCGTCTCCACAGATTCACAGTAGCAACCATCCCGGCAAGAACGAAGAAGTTCGAAAATTCTTATCTTTGTCGTGTACTGTGAAGATGTGGAATAGCCTCCCAGCCAGTGTGTTCCCTTCCTCTTATGACATGGGCTCCTTCAAACGAGGCGTGAAGAGGCACATGTGCAGGTCGGCATACTAGCGACGACTGCCGTTGTTATTTAACACCGACGGTCACCGTTACTTATGGACTGTACTGTACTTTCCATCAAGTACCGTACAGTCACTTTGCCGAACCAGTAAAAAAAAAAAAACTCCAAGGTGATGCAAAAGGGTATAAAAGTTTGTGAAAACCCGTCATTTTTCTATCAGTCAGTTATTGATTTATACGTTCTAAGTAATGTTATAAATATGAAAATTAATTTGTTTGTTTATTATATTTTCATACCATGACTACTCAACCCATTGTCGTGAAATTTCCATACACGTTGTCAGGGGTACACATGAGTATATAGGGCGCACCCTATACAGTCGACATATGTGGCCGGGTTCTTATTTTGCAATACGACTTAAGTTAATGATTTATTTCTGTATAGTTTTTTAATAGGCGTATTAACCACTTGGCTGATTTTTTAAGACCAAGATCTCAATAGGGCGGTTCGTGTTTTTAATAATTATTTTTTCCGGGGATCGAATTGTTAATTTCATGGTCTAGTAAAAATGTTTGTACAAATGAAAAAATAATTTAAAAATAGATTTTACATAAACATTATAACGATGCATAATTTGTCCGGGCATCGAATTGTTAATTTCATGGTCTAGTAAAAATGTTTGTACAAATGAAAAAATAATTTAAAAATAGATTTTACATAAACATTATAACGATGCATAATTTGTTATTTTTCAAAGTTTTGTAATAATCCAAATTGTTTAAGCTTATACTGCTTAGTCTGCTAAAAGGTATCTGTAGCGACATAATTATGTATTTTGTTGAATTGCATTATTATGTACCCGCGAGTAGTTCGGTCTCGGCCAGCACACATCTAACACGCGTCTCTTGATTAAAGACTTGTAGCTACTGAGAATGACATCCTCTCTGGCAGACTGGCTGAAACTAGTAGTGAGCCGAAGCTCCTACAGACTAAAAAGTGATCTTTGTTTCATTATATCTACAGACATTAATTAGAGGCTGAACTTCCAAATATCTATTATCCAGAAAAAATATGCTTTCCCAAACTAACTAACGTGAGCGTAGCGGTGAGCAAAAGCCAGTATAGATATAAAATAGAGAGTCAAAAATAATTACTGCACAGGAAATCAAGGAGTTATTTAAAATCTTTCAATTTTAAATAAATCCTCTATCGAGGATAGCTATAGACTATATATCATCATATATCGTCGCTAAGACCAAGTGGGAGTGGAGCACCAATAAAGAATGTTTCAAAATGGTTTTTTTTCCGCTGCCTATTAACGTTAGCGTAAACTAACTAATCCACGCGGAAGAAGTCGCGGGCAGAAGCTAGTACTATATAAGAGTTAAGAATAGAACACATTAATTATATCAAATAATGCCCGAACTGGGCATACTGTCATATCTTTATATCTACATGTATAAAAGAAAAACTAAGTTGGTTTGTAGGTGGTAGAGCCATGCTAAAGATATTACTGGTTTCAGCATGAATGGGTCGGCTCGTCCGGGGTACTACCACCCTACCCACAGAAACACTGACGTGAAGTAACAGTGCTTGCATCGGTGCGTTTCGTTCGGTCAGTGAGAGCGCCGCAGTCCCACCTCCTCTTCGCCCTCTCTCCCCCCCTCCCCCCCAATACCGGCTGGCAACGTACTTGCGACTCTCCTTTACTTTGTTTGGGTTGTGCTTTAATTTGTCTCTCAGCCAAACAATTATTCTTAAGGATATATATATACTAAACGTATAAATAATTAAACATATTAATCATGTACAACCATCCACTTCAATAATAACGCACCACGAACGATTCGCTTCTGATTGCACATCGTTTTTTTATCACAGCTGCGGTGGTCGTAATTTTTACTCTACACATGTCGCGACCATTGAACCACTTAAACTGGGTCCACGGATGACACTCAAAATTGACATTTCAATGTAAAAAGTGCTAACAAAAAATCTCTAGTAACTTTGGTCACACGGAGAGCCGGCGCCGGTGCCGCGGTGGTGTCAACGGATGAGAAATGTTCTCGAACCTTCCATTTGGTCAAGTAACTGATATTTGTTTTGCTTTCACGTCAATTGCCCGTAGCGTTTCGGCGAAATGAAAAAGACCTTTTGTATTTAGATGAATATGGGAGTCGAGTTTGCGAGTATTTACTAATTATTATTGTGGTTGTTTGAAATATTATATAAAAATAATTTGATGTTGACGTCAGTAAGACGTCGACGGGCAAGAAAGTGATTGCAAGTTTGGCTAAATTCAATATGATTTAAATAAATATTGTACTCAGTTTTTAACATGCGTCTATCAACTGAATGATTGTATTTATTATGTATTCCGTACTCTAATACGCAGATGGAAATGAAAATTTCTAGTTCGATACCTTGTGTATTTGTATTTATATAATACTTTTTTTTTATCATAGGAGGCAAACGAACAGGTGGGTCACCTGATGTTAAGTGATCACCACCATCCATAGGCACTTGTAACACCAGAAAAGTCGCAAGTGCGTTGCCAGCCTGTGTTTGAAAGAAGGAGTGGGGAAGTGTGGAGGGGGAGGGGAGTTGGGTATACGGCGCTCTCACTGACCGAACGAAACGCAACAATGCAAGTACTGTTACTTCACGTCGAATTTCTATGAGAGAGTGGTACTACCCCGGCCGAGCCGACCCATTCATGCTGAAACCACTAGTAGCTTCAGCGTGGCTCTACCACCTATAAATACACACATATAATACCACCCACGAATGCCCTTGAAATACAATGGGGAAGGTGTATAAAACTATTATAAGACCAGTCAAATTGTACGCATCTGCGTGCTGGGCGACGAGAGAGACGGATGAGAGAAAACTACACCTGGCAGAGAGGCGAACGTTAAGTGTATGTGTGGTGTAACTAGAATGGATAAGATGAATATATATGAATACAATGAATATATCAGAGGATGTGTGAAAATAGCACCAGTGACAGAAAAGCTAAGGAGTAATAGGTTACCATGGTATGGGCATGTCGAAGAGATGTAACTAGAAAAGCTTTGTGTATAATGGTCGATGGATAAGAGTAAAGGAAGACCAAAAAAGGTATGGATGGATTCTGTGAAAAATGATATGTGTGTAAAAGGTGTGATGGCTGAGATGTAATCTGATAGGCGAGAGTGGAAAAGGAACATATGTTGTGCCGACCCTACTTAGGTGGGATAAGGGTAAGAAGATGATGATGAATTCGATACCTTGTCTACTATTGATTTCCCGTTATCATTCCCATTGCCCCATTATTAAGTTAATATTAACAACGCGATTATGATATCCTAAATCGAATAATTTTTCAGAATTTTTCAGTTTAATGTCTAGACACCCCCGGACAGACCCCAAGAAGTTACACAACTTTTTTTTACTTTGACATATGGTTAACATACATCGGATATGATGTATTTATATTTAGTACATCCATTACCACACTTTTTGCATTTCCTCAATGAATATGTCGCGAATTAATAACTCAATAAGCTTCGAATAAACGCCGCGGATACGTGTTTCGCACTGTTATTTACAACTTCCTCGACTGATACACTTGTAACACCAGAAAAGTCGCAAGTGCGTTTCCAGCCTGTGTTTGAAAGAAGGAGTGGGGATGTGTGGAGGGGGAGGGGAGTTGTGTATACGGCGCTCTCACTGACCGAACGAAACGCAACAATGCAAGTACTGTTCCTTCACGTCGAATTTCTATGAGAGGGTGGTACTACCCCGGGCGAGCCGACCCATTCATACTGAAACCAGTAGTAGCTTCAGCGTGGCTCTACCACCTATAAATACACACATACAATACCACCCACGAATGCCCTTGAAGTACAATGGGGAAGGTGTATAAAACTATTATCAGACCAGTCAAGTTGTATGCATCTGCGTGCTGGGCGACGAGAGAGACGGATGAGAGAAAACTACACCTGGCAGAGAGGCGAACGTTAAGTGTATGTGTGGTGTAACTAGAATGGATAAGATGAATATATATGAATACAATGAATATATCAGAGGATGTTTGAAAATAGCACCAGTGGGAGAAAAGCTAAGGAGTAATAGGTTAGCATGGTATGGGCATGTCGGAGAGATGTAACTAGAAAATCTTTGTGTATAATGGTCGATGGATAAGAGTAGAGGAAGACCAAAAAAGGTATGGATGGATTCTGTGAAAAATAATATGTGTGTAAAAGGTGTGAATACTGGGATGACATCTGATAGATGAGAGTGGAAAAGGAACATATGTTGTGCCGACCCTACTTAGGTGGGATAAGGGTAAGAAGATGATGATGAGTTCGATACCTTGTCTACTATTGATTTCCCGTTATCATTCCCATTGCCCAATTATTAAGTTAAGATTAACAAAGCGATTTTGATATCCTACATCGAATAACTTTTCAGGTTAATGTGTAGACATCCCCAGACAGATCCCAAAAAGTTACACTTGCATTATGGTTTCATAAAAAAACTGTTTATTTAAATTTTACATATGGTTGGTTAACATACATCGGATATGATGTATTTATATTTAGTACATCCATTACCACACTTTTTGCATTTCCTCAATGAATATGTCGCGAATTAATAACTCAATAAGCTTCGAAGAAACGCCGCGGATACGTGTTTCGCACTGTTATTTACAACTTCCTCGACTGATACAGGAAGCAAACACTTATACACTCGAGTTGGGCCACTTGTCCGCGGCGTAATGGAACTTCAGTGTGCCGACACATGCGGACGGCTTCTTGTTTTGCAATACGACTTAAGTTATTGATTTATATCTGTATAGTTTTTTTAACAGACATATTAACTCCTCGACTGATTTTTTAAAACCCAGATCTCAAAATGGCGGATCATGTGTTAAATTTTTCCGGAAATCCTAAACTGTTAATTTCATGGTTTAGTAAAAAAGAAGTTACATGAAAATTATGATTTTACAATGCATAATTTGTTATTTTTTAAGTCATTATTATACTGCCAATAGTCTTTTGACCTGTGCCTCATGAGGTCTGCATTCGTTTGTATGGAGCTTAAACCTTTCCGGTGTTATTACAAAAAAGTTAGATACGTATTGAACCCTGGCTTTAAAAAGGTCTCATATTAAATGCACCGCGGTCGCTGAATGTTCGCCATCTTGCTCTTTGTCTCGCTTTGGTTACGTTAGGTTAGACTTGCAAAAAAAGGATAACGAGAACTTGTCGCGGGCGAGCGCGGTGCATTTATTAGGAAAATTTTTTAAACCAAGTATTTAATACGTATTTAACATTTTTGTAATAACACCGTTATGGTGTTGGACAGTCCAGGGGTTAAAGTATATATAGCTTTAAGCACGGTTCGGCTTAAAAAAACGTAACGCGCGAACTCTTTTACTCAGTTTTTATTAAAATTAATCTGTTTTGCTATTATAAAAAAAAAGGTTTGATGATTATTTGTTTTTCATGTTTATGCAAAACATAACCGATTTTAAAAATTATTTCACCTATAAAAAGCTAGAATATCAATGAGTAACATAGACAATATTATACATTTTATTTACAAAATCTATATTAGGCCGACAATAACCACGAGTAGAATCTAGTATCTCGTTAATAATTGTATTGTACAGTGCAAAATGTTACCAAAAATGCATACATATGTGGCAGTCATAACAATTTTTTTGCAAAGAACGACAGGGCTACCTTTATATAAGTAAGGTAAAAACTTTACTATAATAAAATTTATAGAGAGAAGTGTGCATTTCAGTTAAAATCACGACTTACTCGAATACACGAAATACATTAATATCTAGGCACGGAACTACACAAATAACTGGAAACAAAATTAAAAAAGCAAGGAACTGTGGAAAATATAATATTGCTGTAACAGAGAGTACACAAATCTAAATAGAACTGTAACAGTACTGTGTACTTACTAATATAATATAACAATGTTGGTTACTGTTTCCCGCAAAAACTACTGAACGGATTTTAATGAAAATAATATAACTTATAAATCAGAAAAACAATAATTTATAGTGTTATTTTTTAGATCGAACTAAATATACCGATAAATGTGAAGTAAATTGGACACAATTTGGTCATCTGAGAATTATCTTCACGTTCACTGCATAGACTGTCAAAGTTAAACGAAGATATGGTGTAATAAATAAAAATATAATACAAAATTAAAAAATACAATCGTAATAATTACATTTCAATGATATAATTTAGTCCAATCCAGATAAAACATGTAGTTGCTATGACATTTCACACCCGTTACCTTGAGTTGTTTTCTTTTTTATTGTAGCACGACTATGCCTGATGGTAAGCATAGTACAATCTAAAAACAATGGCAACCACCGAGATATAAACTATTCATCGCCAGTGTCTGCTGTCATGCCGGCCTGCGTAAGTGTCTCTTCCCATTACGCTTGAAGAACCCCATGTCATAGGAATAGTTGTTATTGAATATAAAACGGGCTAGAAAATTGTTTGCATAACAACTCACCTTAATATATCTGACGCTAAACTGACGCGTGTATAGTCTAATTTGACGAAAACAATAACAATAGTTCACACGTACGCCCAATCTGAGTGTAAACTGACTCAACTGTATCCAAACTTCCTCTGAGATTAAGCTCATAATAGTAATAAACTTAACGGATATCCGTACATTAAGAATCGGTTATTGAACTATCGACTTTACCAGTCTCGTTATATAGTTTAATTTCCAATATAACTGAGTCACCGGTATTTAGTAACACCCAGGGAGGTACTAAAGTGATATTGGGTTGTGATTTAATTAGGGTAATTACATTAATTTTTTGTAAGCGGCTTAAGTATTTTTATGTAGTTCTGGAGGCACCTAGGTAGTTATTTATCATAAATGGAACCCCGTAGGTGGCGTGATTGTGAAGATTTTGATTTTTTTTAAATATCCGAGCAATTTTCTTTTCGACTTTATCTCAAGAAAAACATATAATACGAAATTGTCATGCTCTCAACGCCTATGACTATTTTTAACTCTGTTTTTAAATATTCTTGAATTATTACGATTTGCAGTGGGACGTCTTCGTATCAGGTGCGCTAATATACATATATATGCAAAACTGCATTAAGCATTAGAAAAGCTCGTACAATGAAATTGAAAAACAATAAAAATTATATTACAAACACGACTCATACTTATGTAATCAATAAATATAATATCCATCAAATAATATGTATACAGTTTGAACATCAGTATTTTTGTAATGTCATATTTGATAACAGTACTTACAAATGCACTTTTCTACCATAAATATTCTCATCTCATCTTGAATTCACATTAAATCAATGATGAATAGCCTTCGGGTCTACGTTCAATAGAAAGAAAATGGAATAAATTGCAATTCTTACATAGTTTATACAGTTATGTAAAATTGTATATATTTTTATGATATATATTTTTGCCAATTTTATGTACATATAATACATTCATGATGTATTGTTGTATGTATTCATATGATATATTTTTTGGATGGTGGTATGGCTTTTTCTCAGTCCGCCTAATTAGGTACTAGGTTCAAGTTGTAAATCTGTCGCTAAGCACCTGTTAGTGTGTGCCGGCAGCTGCACTTGATCGCCAATCTCCTCAAAGCTTAGCGTGTTTAAAATATTAGATTACATCCTCATTTAACATTAGGTGAGATTATGGTCATTAACCTGTAAAGTATTACAAAAAATTATACCCCCCATATAAACGGCTGAGTCCGCGCCCGCCCGGATGATATGTTAGTTTTGCGTACAAAAGCCTAATTTGTGAGGCAGTTAGCGGTAACGTGGCTGAACGGAGGCGATGTTTCTGTGTTTATTCAGGACGACTTGTTACGGGCGTATTTGCCGAGGGATCACGTGGGCGGCGCTATCGGGGATTTCGGTTTTATTGTTTCAACATGTTAACGGTTGGTAATCTCATGTTAGTTTTAATGGATAGTTATTTTTCTTGTGCATTAGTGTTAGTTCATTTTGGTGTTATAAGCTGTCAAAGTGTATAAGTATCAAAACAGATGTAGCGGGATTGATTTTCCTTGGAGTATAATGATTTTACGGAATGTAGTATTTATATATCACTATAGCAACGTATAAACTATAGTTTTCTAAATTGCTAACAAGACGAGGGATAGCGTCCTTCCTTCCGTTGAAAACAGGTATTTTACTTTATTAATCTTCCTTTATGTTTTATATAATCATTCTGTGGAAAAATAAGTGATACAGTATTTGAATGGTAATTTTATAATCCTCACACTGAGATAGGGGTCTATTAGACCACACGCAAAACTTACGTACTTATTTTTATACTTTATAGGTCTTAGCGTTTAAACACAATCTCATTTGTTTGAGATGTTAAATGACGACGTATTCGAAGATAGTAAACACATCAAACCAAGAGTTTTGTTACGTGGTAGAGCTACGCTGAAGCTATTAATGGTTTCAGCATGAATAGGCCGCCTCGCCCGGGGTACTACCACCCTATCACAGAAAACCGACGTGAAGTAACAGTACTTGCATTGTTGCGTTTCGTTCAGTCAGTGAGAGCGCCGGAAGTCCACCTCCCCTCCCCTTCCCTTACTCCCCCTTTCCTCCAAGACAGGTTGGCAACGCACTTGCGACTCCCCTGGTATTGCAAGTGTCTATGGACGGTGGTGATCACTTAACCAGGTGACCCACTTGTCCGTTTGCCACCTATGATATACAAAAAAGAGTGGACTGGCTCTCAAATGCAGCTGCCGGAACACACCAACAGGTGCTTGGCGACAGATTTTCAACCTGAAAGTGGTAGCTAGCCAGGCGGGCTTAGAAAAAACCCAACCACAATGCTATGGTTTTATTTATTACTTTTATTTTAATTACTTTATACTAGCTATGTCCTGCGGTTTAATTTCGTTTAATTTTCCACTCAGATATCGCTCACCCGGCGCCACGCAATCTTTCTTCGTTCTTGCTTTGTATACTTTCGGACCTATGTTGGTATGATAAAGTTAAGGTTATTATAGGTATTAGATGAGCTTAAAACAAACAATCTCTTACCTTTATATATAAATAATAACCAGTCGCCGAATGTATAAGCGCATCGCTTGAGGAGACTTTATTTGGGTAATTCTTTTTTTGTTATTTTTGTAATTGACAGCACAAGGTTTGTATGGAAGAAAATGTTTGAAGAAAAACAAACAGAAAACTGAAAAAAGGGTTAAAAGAATGTCCATATAAAGTGCGAAACAAATGTGTATATTTATAAAAGTTTTATTTTATTCTTATATGTATTAAATATATGCCACATTACGAACAAATATCTGTTGGACATAATGCTGTGCCAGTGTAAGCGGTCAGTTAATTCGCCGCCGAGTCACGATCAGCGCCGGAAATGAGCTGAATAAATCACTACAGACTCCGAACAGTCAGTACAGTTAGCATTCGAAATTGTTTTATAAATTATCGATATAATTTTCTAACCAACAATAATTCTAATAAAAAATAGTAAAATAGAAGACGCGGTCGACTACTTATCGTAATTATATAAATTGCCTTGACTGATTCTTAGATGATTTTGTTATTTTAGCATCGCAGAAATATTTGCCAGAGTCAGTGATTATTAGTTGAATTAAAGTAGAATTCGATATTGCTCCTATTTTATACAAAGTCTAATCAACTGTTCAAGTTGAAACGTTGTGAATTCACTGTAATAATAGTAAAACTAATTACAATTTACTGGCGAGATTTTGTTGAATAACGCAAAAGCGTAAAAAGTTGATTCGTCTATTTTTTGTTCCATATTTTCTCCGAAACGGGTCAACCGCGTTTATTAGCAGATAGAGAGATCTTCGGAGTATTATTTACTACATATCATTATACTTTTTTTTATAATGGCTAAGTAATAGTGATAAAACTTAATAACAGTAATTTATTAATTTTAAAAGGATCACTGGGATTAAATAATAATAATAAATTTACTACTAAAATAATAAAAGATAAGTCACAGTTCTAATCATACACGTAATTCCTATAATACGTCAAAATTATTTTCTACGCAACGAAGTAAAAGACACCAGTCCGTGCATATAAGTTATCATCAACAAATCTCTTTTCATTGAGTTATCGAAAGCTAAAAATAAAAAACCTAATATAACATTATATGTTAACCCACGGTGAAATTATAAACATTTTAAAATGTATATAAAAGCATATTACCAGACCTGAATCCCTAGTATTTCACGAATTAATTAACCAGACGCGTTTACATATTCATTAAGTTCACATGCTGCGGACGGTACGACTCAACGGTCGCAGTTATTCATTAGTCGGCCCATTAATTATTTTTTGTTGATCCCTCGTGTGACGTCCGCTGTCCGCCGCGTTTTACAGTTTTATTTAAATTGGCAACCCTGGCTGTCAAGTTGATGCGCGCCAGCCCCATCCGACGCCATTTTGTATACAAAGCGTTCTTAAACGTGTACATTTTGAGGCTATAATCGCATAGCGCTCCCTTTATCGTATGTAATTATTAAGTTTGCTTACGACAAGTGTTGACAGCTGTTTTCAGTCACCACAGAAAGGTCAGTGGGAGATAAAATAAGCCTATTTTATCTCAACCACTTTGAATTTATTGTTGTAGAAAAAACTTTTGGCGCCACATTTTCTTACGATTGCGATAGCACATCCTGCGATTGGAAAAAAATATTTATCTTTTATAAGCATTACCGAGAGTGAACATGAAAATAAATGTGTTCTAAATAGAAGCGACATTTGAATGTTTATATTAGGTAAGTGGATCCATATCTTGCACATTAGTCGTATTTAGACTTGTCTTTAGTCACTTTCAGTGAAAAAATATACAATGAAAATAATAATATTTATTAAAAGAAACCAATTGACAAAGATAGATACTTAATCTAAAATATTGAATTTAATTGAATAACCTCTGTATTAACTAGACTTCTTTATCATCGTACCAGTATTAATTATCGTTGACATCTGCACTAGTGTTCAACTGTATCACATATGTCAACGCCCACGGTATGAATTAAATCCACAAACTATAATTTAAAAGTGGGGCATTTCACGTGAACAGTACAACGAAAAAAAGATGAGGTTCTGAAATTCGTTCATATTCAGTCTATTTGGACTTCTAGTAGGTATGAATATATGGGGGTCATCAGGTCCATGGCCGCCTACGGGGCACCGTTGTGGGTCGACGCCCTTAGCGCCACCAACATCCGCGCGCTGCGAGCCGCGCAGCGTACCGTAGCGTTGAGGGCGATACGAGGATACCGCACGGTGACCTCAGCGGCGGCCATGGTGCTTGCCGGCTCCCTTCCCTGGGAGCTGGAGGCGGAGGTGCTTGCCGCCGTATATCAATATACGGCGGTTAAGAAACGGTCGGAGGAGCCTCCAGCTCCCAGAGAAATAGAGGAGATAAGAAGAGCGATGAGGGAGGAAGTTGAAGAAAGGTGGAGGCGGGACCTGGCGGACGCGCGGTACGGTCGATACACGATCGACGCCGTCCGCCCGGTCCTGCCGGATTGGTGTAATAGAGGATGGGGCTCCCTGACGTTCCGTCTGGTGCAGGTGCTGACCGGGCACGGTTGCTTCGGTTGGTACCTGCACCGGATAGCACGCAGGGAGCCGACTGCCGTATGCCATCAGTGCGGCGTTGACCCGGACACCGCGCAGCACACTCTATCTGAGTGTGCTGCGTGGGAGGAGCAGCGTCGCACGTTGGCTGCGGCGGTGGGACAAGATCTCTCGCTGCCGAGCGTAGTTGCGGCCATGCTCGGTAGCGAGGATGTGTGGAATGTTGTGGCCTCCTTCTGCGAGGAGGTCGTCTCGCAGAAGGAGGCGGCGGAGAGGGTCCGTGAGCAGGACCCTCAAAGTGGCCGTCTCCGCCAACGGAGGACGGGCAGGAGGAGGCGTCAGTTTGACCGCCTCCTCCCTCTGTAATCGGACCAGGGAAGATGGGTCGGGGGGGCCATCTTCCCATTGCACAGGTCCGGTGGACGCAGGAGACGGCCGGTGTGTACACGGCTGTCTCCCAACTGGACGGGGCTCGGCGGCGGCGCTTTTACTGCTGGGCCAACCGCTGGGGCGGCACGATGAAGTCTATAGAGATCTCGTGCCACCCCAACTATAGCGGAAGACGTACACCGTGGGGGGGGGGAGTTAGATCGTGAATTGCATGCAACAGGTAACGGCCAAGCCGAGGTGTGCCGTGCACCCTTGAGCTAGTTACCCAAATGAAATCGGCTGAGTGCCATAAGCGCTCGCCTTAGTAGTCCGGTGAAGCTGTAGAGGCCTCCAAAAAGGCCAATAGCGTAGTCAGTTCGAGAAAAAAAAAACTTTTCTTTGTTAGTACATCAGTACAAGTTCGGTGCGAGCAAATAGTGAAATAATATAATAAATAGTAAAAGATAATTACTGCGTAAAAAACACGTACGAAATCGCGAAATTAATAAAAATTTACAAAACATTAACTAATATTACCTACATTAATTTTTATGACTCGTATAAGCTGTAAATATTCAAATCGTGCCCTAATTCACAGGGTTTCATGTTATCACGTAAACTAAACAATAAAAGATCGCACAGGAAATAATAAAAGATGCGTCAAAATTATATTTTTTTCGACGAGCGTCGTTTGTGAGCACGCCTTTGAAAAATTCAAAACTAACAACATCAAAGGAGCGCCGCGCCGTTGGTTATACGGTATTTTTCATTTAGCTACGTTGAATTGATGCGGGACAGCGCTGATGTCCCCCGGGATCCTCAGCCCGGGAACTGGGACGGGATAATTGTTACCTTATTGCGAGTAAGCCGTTTGTCTTGTCGTCGTAAACACATTACTAATAGTACGGGATTTCTTACGCCATTAGCCGTTGGTGCTTCTAGAATTTTCGATGTATTTGTAAAAATATAGCACAGTTTTATCGACACTAGTGTTTTTCTAATAGTCGATATTCGACCATTTTAATGAACTTTTCAAATTTCAGAATTAAGGAAATTAAAAAAACCGTTTTTCAACTTTTTATATGAACACTAAAGTTCATAAATGGGTACTAACCAAAAAAAAAGTTATTACCAAACTGACGAGGAATATGTACTGGACCATTTTAAATTAACCAACTTTTTAATAGTCGTAAATTGAATATATTCTTTTGCATAAACCAGCGAACAAACTCACATTCGCATTTTTAATATTAGTTAGTATTGGGATATTTTGTAACATTAAATAGTGTATGAAATTAGTTATTAGATTAAAAATAAATAAATCAAAATCGAAATTACTTTATTAAATTTAGGCCCTAAGAAGACACTTAGGTATGAACGTCAAAACTTTTTAGTCATTTGAAACTATGAAGGCCCGTCATACCGATAGCGTAGTCAGTTCGAACAAAAAAAGTTAAAACTACCACCGGTTCGGACAAACCACCTACAAGAAGAACCGGTAAGGAACTCGATCTGATTTATCTTTTTAATGTACATATTTTTATAATACATTAAACTTACAATAGTTTTTAGGAGAAGCCTAGAGAGAGATGTGTCAATTCCAGGTATAATCATTGTTCACATAATGATTCACTGTATTTTAACACCGAAACACGCTTGACATAAAATCACAAAATCACTTAATCAGTTTTCATAAATATACATAATTTAACTTTCAGAACGAAATATATTACAGCATCCAATTCGTTCTCGTTAAATTTCTGTAACGATTTAAATAAAAATATTTAGATTTGAAGCATATAGCATAATATTTGGAAATAAATAAAAAACAGTTTTATAATTCAATTGTTCATTCGAGTGGAGCCGCGGACACAGCTAGTAATATTATAAACTGTAAAGTAACTGCCTGCGGGTTACCTTCTTAGGTTGTACCGACTACCATCAATAGAAGTAACCTGACGAAGAACATAGATGACTTGTAACCTTAACATAACTAAAAAATGTTAGGAAAATAAAATTACAAAATCTATTTAAAAACTGTTTAATAATTATTTTTATTATTTTAAAATATTCACAAGTAGCATCGTAAATCAAATCCAGATTTAACGCTAAAAATTGCATACGTTCTTACAAAACTAAATCGAATTTAAATGCGAGTGACATTTAAAATTAATTACGCTAATTGGTTGATTAAATATTACTAACCTTTAGATTTTATAGCCTCCTCAATTTTTTAATATAAAAATGCATATTTACAATCAAAATATCATGAAATAAAATGGGAATACATAATTATCATAGAATCGGTACGAAATCGCATCTCTATTTGCATAAATAGCGACAGCGATTTATCGCGTATATTTTATTTAATTTACAACTGACAAGCACATTTAAAAAAACATTTATTACGGACAGTAGAGTTAAAGGCATCGTATAATTGCTAAATGAAACAAATCCCCACTTTAATCTACGAGGTTATGAGATTAAAACGTAAATAACTCGAGGAAAACGCCGGGGGAAAGTGTAATAAAAATAAAATTTATCACCAGAAAGAAATAATGTTAACCCCAGAAATAAACAATCAACGGACGGTAAAGTCGGTAACAAATTGTACAAATTATATTATAACCAGTGTATTATCTCGGTATAACGACAATAACATATTGTGAGCGCGCATCTGAACGCTATTAACTCGTGAAGAACTGTTATTTATTACCGTACACAATATAAATTAGAGATTTTATCGCTGCCATCCGAAGATTTTTCAGTCTCGACTTATGTATGTGCGTGGGTGGAGCGTTCGTGTCTTGATTGAATGCTTTGACGCGTTTTCGTGCGCCGATCTGTTCTCCGCTGACATTACATTTAATTTTTGTTTTTTTTTTGGTATTTTATCGATAAAAGCATATAAGAAAAATGTATACGAAGACATTTTTATAGTGTTTTAGATTTAGATCCATAAAAGCTTAATGAGAATAATTACATATTTCTCTGTCGTCCACTGAGCGTGCATACACATTTGCGTATTGTAAGTTGTGTAAAATTGGCAAAGTAAGAACTATGAGCTACATAAATAAATTTTAGCATATTCCTTCTTACCTTACATATTGTAAAAAACTCATGTTTCTCTGTCTGTCGAATATTTTGAGTTTTATTGTATACAAAAATGGTTACATCTCTTTCCTGCAATGACTTATGTATTCGTTTTCAGGTTTCGTTCTAAATATGCTAGTTTTTAATAATTAAAAAATCTAACACTTATTCATTCCAATTCGTTATATATAAAAGACACCATCTCTACGTCTGTCTATTAGTACCCTTATAAAAGGAAAAATAAATGAATTGTTCAAACCATAAATCTAATCTGATTATATTTCAGTTTATAATAAATAATAACATAATGTAGCTTATATCACTCAGGGAGCATGTACTACTAGTGAATTTACCGCTTAAAAAATTGTCGATAATATATATAATAATTTTTACATAAAAAATTACATTTATTTAACAAGCGACATCGATATATAACTAGCAAACTACCACTGAACTAAATCCAACAACAACAATAATATCGACTCGACAAAGTGTCGCCCCACTAAAACTAACCGCTAATACTTTAAGATATATGCGTGGCAATTAAAGTGGCGGACGAAAAAAAAATTCCTGTAACGTCGTCAGAGGCGGGCAAATGTCGGCGGCTATCATCGCATGGGGCTGTAACGATCGAAAATAAAGTTCATTTTATCCTTATGATATATCTATAGAGCTGTTAATATTTGTTAACGTTTATTATTAACTCTCATCATCATCATCACCCTGACCCATAGACCTCTTCCTGGATGCAAGTATGTGTGGTGACCAGCACACGACGTATTTGTGATTTCAAACTCTGTGAAATTCACAGTTTTATGGATTGCCATATACAGTAGTAGGTACAAGAATATTTCTAAGGTAAATAAAAAATCGTGGTGGCCAAGTGCTACATCATGACCATGACGATGACCGCAGGTTCAAATCCTGGAGTACAAACGGATGTTTCAGAATTCGTGTACATCTTCTATACATATGATAAGAGCGTAAATGGAACTGTTATCCGTGAACTTGGAAATAGATTTTTAAAAAAACACTTTTTAGAATACACATTTATTTTCAATTAAATCACTTAATTAAATCATTTACTATAAATTGAAGTTGAATAGTCAACCAACGTGTATGGGATCTAGAACCGGACTGACTGTATTCACAATAAAACCTCGACAAGAAAATCATAAAACATATCTTCGAGTATAACTTAGTCTATGTATAATTAAAATCGGTCCACTCTGTTAACAGTTATTGTAATTTTAATGACGACGCGAGTAAGTATGAGGGAAAAGTAGATAGTAATTAGACTCGATACATTCAGATGATACATTAAGTTCCACGTGGACGGAGTCGCGGGGACAGTTACTTTACTAATATAAATTGGTAACACTGTCGACTGACTGTGAAGGAAAACATCTTGGGGAAACCATAATATCGTGGTAGGACATTTTCTAAGTCCACCTGGGTAGCTACCACCCTCAAGTGGAGAATCTGGTGCCGATCACCTGTGTCTTTCGGTAGCTGCATTTGAGAGCCAGCTCTCTCTAGATTTAGCGTGTTTACCATCCTAGACCATATCGTTATGTAACATCAAATCAGATCGTGATCAAATGCTAAAATCTACAAGATATTAAAAAAAAAAATATCTTCGCATATTTGCTACGGACTGCCAACATGACGTTCAGTATAACAAATATATTATAAAAATTGTTTGAATATTTTAATGAGTTATTTATCATATCTCATATCAATTTCTGCAGTTATAACGATATGTCCACTTAGTCATTCGACGGGATTATTAAAAGCTGACGACAAATTTATTAGCGAGTCACGTAATAAATTACTCTTAATAAAAATGAAACAGGTGCGGACAGGAAAAAGAAAGAATAAAACTAAAAAATCGTTACAGAAATGCGATATTAGTCTCCAACGGTTCCGTCTCGTGGCCCACATCAGCTCTTTATAAATCCGTAGTGTTGCGATGTGACATATCGACAAACAGATGGTCGCCGCGTCCCGCGACGTCACAACATCGACTAATTTATGCCCTCCTTAACGCCCGTCCCACCTATTAGTTGCACGCTGTATATTTCACGCTGTCGTGTAGAGACGTTATTTAAGACATCTTTTAAATGTAATATCACAATAATACGCTTTTACCGATTCTAAGCGTTTCGAATAAATGTAATTTTCGATTTTTATTTTATTTATGTTTAATCACCGGTTGAAATACGTTTCAGTATGACTAATAATAGTCACATACAGTTTAATAATTTTCTTCATATACTTTTTGCCTAATTTACAATTCTATCTATTTCCATTTTACATTGATATATCTAGAGAGAATTGGACGTTTAAAATCCTAATATGTACATATTTTCGACAGAAATTATATCCTATAAATCTAAACTGATACAACGAGCTCTATGTTAAAAGACTTCGTGTTGTTTTAATGATGTCCAGTTGTTTCTAGAATTCGTACATTCCGTTAGATTAAACTATACGTGACGAGACGTATTAAGTACTTTTTAGCATTCATAACATAATTACACATAAAATTTTCACAGTTAACCTTAATGAAAACTCTTAGTAAAATCATAACTTTAACTTATAGTGTTAATTTTCCTTATTTAACCTTTCCATAAAAAGAAACTAGTACTACTAAAGATTTATTTGAAAAACAAAGAATTAAAAGAATCGTGTACCACTAGAAAGAGTTACCTAAAAGCATAGCGTTATAAACAAATAAATAGTAGGTATACAATGTACAAACTTTCGGTAATCTTCTTTCTTTATTTTATTTGTGGCAACCAATCTTCTAGTAGATTATTATTGTCATAGTCGAGTAGGTAGATGTTCTAACAAGATTGTAACCATCTTCTTAGAACTTACCAGGGAGTTTTCGTGGAAACTCAGAATCCATCCTTCGTATTATTATTTCCCTTCCAATTCACTTGTGTATAATAACAAAATTATATTACGTAAAACATCACCAATATTATAACACATAGAGTCGATAACACAAGATTATGAATAAAATATAAAATCCACTACATGACATTCCAAGAACTCGCCAAAATCTCCTTTCGCAACTCTCTAGTAAAGAACAAACAATTTAAATTAATTGCATCTATTGTTATAAAGGTAAATTTTCCGATCCCGTTCCTAAAAAAAATCAATTAATAAAAAAATGGTGTCACTACACGTTGTATCCCCAGCTGAGATATCGGATAAAGCTGCCTTTTTATTTCTGGAACGCATCGGGACTACAACTCAGCGGCTTTCATCTTGTAAACGTTATTAATCGACACGGCTCCCGGACACACCACACATCACTATAAAACGACTTCTTACTCAAATAAATCGCCTTGTATCTCATCCATTACTACATTTGTTACGACCTGTGCATAAATTCCAATGTTGAGGGGGCATTGTACTAAATCGATGTTCGTATTAGCGTGTAGATAATATTGCAAAACATTTATCCCCGTTCTTTGTTGAATCATAGAGGTAATCAGTCATGTTCGCAGAAGAACAAGGTTCAAAAGCTATTGTAGCGCTGTCTCGACAGACGGTATGTATAATGAGCTAAATAATATACATTGTTAGACTGAAAGTGCGGTTATTACTCACAGTAATGACTCTGTCATGTGTTGTGTTGTGCGATGGAACGGAAAGCGTTATAAATATCAAGGGAATTAGGTTTGTAGCGAGAGACGTATCATTAGTCAAATGCAATTTTTTTCTTATAGTTATTCGTTTTTCAACTGTAGTTTTATGGTTACATGGTGGGAGGGTCAACTAAAAAATCTGTCATGACACATCTACCTATATAGATGATTTTGATAGCTGCACTTGAGTTTGCCAGTCTTTTTCTACCATCTCAGACCACATCGTTCTTTATGATATTATGTTCAAATGCTATATCATATAAAGTATACAAATAGATGATCAAATAGAAAATATTAGACCAGCGAGGCCAGAATTAACAAAGTCTATCAAATAAAAAGTGATTAGATACAGCTTTCCAATATAAAGTATCAACAATCCCAGTTTCCCTTGACGATATGATTGCATCTGAACATTTTTTTCCCATATAGAATTAAGTGTACTTCAAATGAAGCAGTAAAAAGGTTATATGTTTTTCGTTTTCATTATTTATTAAAAAAGTATATATTTAATTATTTATTCTACTCTATACTAATCAATTTTTCAATCATATGAAAATATACAATAATCTATATACACAAATTTATCATCCATAGGTACTTTTGTGAAGAAATCAAAAACGATTTTCAAAATAGCTTGAGCACAATTACCCTACAGAAATGTTGATTATATTATATTCAAACACATCAGAGAACCGCCTATGTGTGTTAAATTTGATGAGAAAATAGAAAATCCTGTTAGTGAACCATCAATACAGGCTAATAGAATCGAATTTCCATCTGGCGCCGACGGCCGGGGGTGAACGTAATTGACAGTTATCAATTCCAAACGGTCCGCTTTCAATATTCCTTCATCTAGAATTTTTCTCGGGTCTCGTTCGTTTTTATATCGGCCCTCGTCTCGTGAATTTATCGCTCAATTAGTCTTGTTTAATAGCCGCCTGCCGCGCTGATGTCTGCTTCTCGCGCTTTGTAGGGGTGCCACTTATATTATAAAGAGAAAAGATTTAGTTTTCGTATGTAATCGATAAAATCAAAAAATACTTAACTGATCTATTTGACCTATACAAAGTTATATTATTGGCGAGTAATATGAGCTATGTTTTATTTCAAAAACCTACATTAGCGCTAGCAAAGCATATAACATTAATGTATGACTGGACTACATCCACGACATAGTAACGCATAGGCAGGTATGCGCAGCGCATAGTGATTATACAAATAATTACTGTTAAGTCGGTTTTATAGATATCTGCATCTTATTGCAACACGATCACTACACACATTTATAAAGCGTTTACTCGCGTTGTTTGTCGCTTTTTAAGATCTGCAATCCGTTGCGGTTACTATTAGGTAGCGTTAGTAAATACAGGCTTTAAGATATTATAGAAAAGATCTGAAATAGTATTCACTTTCCTCTACTTAAGATTTTGCTCGATCACAGTAATGTAGATTTAATGTGTACCTTAGGAACAGTTCATTTCTCAGAACGATAGGTACTCTATGTTCTTTTTCGTATCGCTGAGAATATGCATACAAAATTTCATGAACGTCGGTTAAGTAGTTAAAATTTGAAAGTCACACTTGAACAAACACACATTCGCATTTATAACATAATAGGTAAGGTTTACAATTCAGCATTACTGAACTTATTTGTACATATACATTTTTATTTTGACTAAAATCTATCGCTCTTTGTAAGATCTTACAGAAGTCTCCTAATAATATACGAAAACATTATTTATTCACCATTTACTTAAAGTCTACGCAGAACTGGATTACTTCAATTATAAACACTAAAGGTTACTTAAGATTAACGTTTTCACTATTAATTAAAAAAGTTATAACTATTCTACTTTTTTTCTATGTCATAGCAGACAGACACCTGATGTTACTTGCTCACCAAGGTCCATAGACACTAACAACACCAGGGGAGTCGAAAGTGCGTTGCCAGCCTGTGTTTCGGGGAAAGGGAGCGATGGGAGGGAACGGAAGGTGGGCCTCCGGCGCTCTCACTGACCGAACGGAACGCAACAATGGATGCACTATTACTTCACGTAGGTTTTATATGAGAGGGTGGTAGTACCCCGGACGAGCCGACCTATTCATGCTGAAACTAGTAATAGCTTCATCGTGGTTCTACCATCTACCATATACACATTCGCATTTATAACATTAGGTAAGGTTTAAACTTCAACATTACTGAACTTATATGTAATATAAGTTAAATACATATAAGCTCAGATATGTAAACATACCTTTTCGTTTTCGAACTCAACCATTTCATTTCATGTTATCAAAGAATCAATAAATTTATAAAAACTCAGATTATTTCAACTTCGGCTTGTCCAAAATTAACACCACGGGTTATAGTTGCCTAATCTTAAAACACGGTATTTTACCATTTACTTATTCATACGATGGTGCATGTCCGATAAAATATTGTCCCTTTAGCTGTCATCGCTGTTTCTGTACAGTGCTCTTAGAATACAAATAATCAACTCAATTTAACACAAATAAAATATTTTACTTACAATAAAAAAATATTTATAAACGTGACAGCCCTGACGCTTGGAAGACGCAGAGAAATGGGATTAAATTAATTGTCGCATCAGTCAGGAGGGCGTCGGGGTGTTTTTTATTAGTCGAGTGCGAGTGTTCCCCCTCCCTACCGCCCCGCACTCTCCGCCCGCGTCACTCCGTGATCCGAGTAAATCACGAGCGGCCGTCAGACACGAAATTTCGTGGATGTGACATTTGAATGTACACAGATGTGTACCAAAGAATAATGATACGAAAAACTTATGTATTAATGAATTTCAATTATGTTTACTTATTATTTTCCATTTAATTTTGTTATTATTTTCTAATAGTGAAGATTTTTCAGAATTTTACCTAAGCTACATAGCATCACGGTTCTATAAAAACTACTAAGAAATAACAACACGACAAAGTTATAACAAAAAGATTAAAAAATTAATAATTAGTTAATATTCACAAGCACCAAATCGTAGGCACAAACTACTGCCCAATAATAATTAAAATTCCACGACTTATTTTACATGAACTGGTATTTAATATTGTATTTAAGTTACAAATTATATCACGTAGTAACTATTTGAAACGATAAATAATAGTTATACATAGTAAAAAAAACGTATGTCGTGTCCATTTCTTTCGTAACTCCGGTCGACCGCGCCCGAACGATTTGTTCGCGCTTTGATCTCGGACAGGATTTATCGACATTATTTTTAACGCCAATACCCATCACTAGTCGGCTTGAGTGATACACTTCGGGCTGTTGCCGACGCTTATTTCTGTTGTCACACAGTTTAATTTGGGACGTACATTTTTAATTAAAAAGCTATTTGTGACTTCAATAACACGCATGTAATATAATTTGAACTAGTTCTTATATTTTACTACAAACGGTTAAGCGGTGAAGGAAAACATTGTAACGAAACATAACAACAGTTATCAAGAAACTGAGTGTTTAGTAAAATATTTGCAATACATTTACAACAAACGGATTTATCTAGACATATATTAAAAATGAAATGTCCGTAAATAATATCAAAATAACAACTTTTCAGCGAATGAATGAAAGGAGAAAGTAAACAAAAATCTAATTTTTAACATTTTTGTCTGTCTGTTTATTCCGGGTAATTTCCGAAACGGTTGAACCGATTTTAACGGGAATTTTACTTACAGATGGTTAAAATTAAAACGGGTGACTTAGATTATTCATTTTAGGCTAGCTGCTACCTACGGTTTTGTCTGCAGTGCTATTTCCAAAACAGTTGAACTGATTTTCACGGGACTTTCACTAGCAGTTAGCTGATCTTATAAGAAGTAATAATAAATAAGCGCACACACAATACCTGTGTTATTATATCTACACCTTAACATAGGCAATCCAATAGAGTTTGCAGACTTCACTTCGATTTACAAAAATACCAAATTTAGAGCGCCTAGATTGCGAAATAGTCACACTAAATGCGATCCCCGAATAGAGCGATTTTGCCAGATTACTCACTGATTTTTCTTAATATCTATTGTTTATATGTTTGAACGCATTTGCTACTAACGCTTTGAAACTATCAGTCATTTGAGAATTTTAGTTTTGACATATTATAATCTATTTATTGAGGAAGATTATAGGCTATATAATATCGCCTGAGGAGTACCGAGTATTGTCAAAAAGATCCGAATTGTGAATGCTTATGTTAACAGGATACAATACCGCGCGATTCAGTCACGTAATTAATTTGTGTCAATAGTGTATTTTGTTTAAGCTAATGTGCGTCGAAGGTAACTCGAAATAATATAAAAAATTGACGCATTTGAAATTGCAAATCATGCCCAATCTATACATATAATATAAATGTAAATCTATTGTATTTTTACTTTTTAATTAAAAAAAATCGTTGCATGTGTCTTGGAATAGGTAATAAAATATATTTCAATCATTTTTAGGAATGTCTGTCTGTTTGTTTGAACATGCATCACTGCTAAAGTACTGCGTCCACGAAAATCAATCCAAGAAAATCATAAATTATAACCTCGAGTAACATTTAGTCTTCGTTTCATTCAAATCAATTCAATCTATCAGTTATTGTAATTTTAATGAAGACGCGACTTAAGTACGAGAGAAACGTAGATAAGTAAACACCTCATACTAAAGACTTTATTTATTCAGATGATGATTTTATTACTCACTGTTTTTTTACATTAGGTTCCTCGCAGACTGATACACAGGCATAGCTGGTAATTAATGTAATGATTCTTTATGTCACGTAAATTCATAAAAATCAAATGTCCAACTCTGCTTACCTCATTAATATAGCAATTTCACTTACCAGTCATTGAAAATATTACCACTTTAACCCCTGGACTAACGAAAACCATAAAACTTATGACTACTGGGTGTACAGACAAATTTAAAAACATGGTCCGCCATTTTGAGATATGTGTCTTAAAAAGACAGCCGAGAGGTTAACATTGAATGTGAACGGATGCCTCATCAGAATGCCCTCGACACGTTCACACATACGTCAACTCGAGATATATCGGTTCGCATAGAGTTCTAGACAGCACACGCCACACGACTATGTGACTTGAATAATATAGACTTTAACATATTCAATTATTATGCTACTATTATTATATTAATATATAAATACACACATATATAGTATATATCAAACTTACAGTGGGTATATATATGTATGCAATCAAAAACAAAACCTGTAAAAAAACCAAGTCTCACAAATCAGTTCTTCTACCGTAAAAAGTTGTTAGATCCATGTAATACTAAGTCGGTTACTTTATTAAGTCCCTCCGTAAGGGACCTTCTGTCTTATGTTCTCCTTCTATTTTATTTTTGACAACCAGTCGTCTAGTTGGCTATTACTGCCATTGTCAAGTGAGTATCGATATTACAAGTTTCTTGATATAATGTCAATTAACTAACAAGATGGTGGCCATCTTGTTAGAACATTTCTGGTAGTTTTTGTGGCAAGTCAAAACCCATGCTCCGTGGTACTATTTCCGATCCACTTAACTTGTGCCCAATAACCAAACTATATTACGTAGAGCATCACCAACATTACACAGTATAGAGCCAAATAACACAATATTATGGATAAAATATAAAGAAAACTCCTTCTGTCTTAAGTTATTACGTAATTAGTTAACCGATCAGCACCATATAGTGACCATATTAATATTAAAAATCTTTTATGTTTATAATAGAATATTTACAAAATATTAATAATACAAAATATTTTAGTTATTCTTTGATTTTTTTACACTAAGCACTAATAGTATTCTAAATTTGAAGTTTCTGTGTTTGCTAGAAGTGCCTTAGAGTTTTGATAATCGGTCAGTCAGTGAGTGAGAAAATTAAGAAATTTTGACTAGTTATAATTCTTAAACTACTGATTTAAATTGAATGAAATATAACGTAATATAAACAATGCATGTTTGGTTACTAGAAATTCAGGCTTATGTTATTATAGTTTCATCCACAACGAAGTTCGAAAATGGCCTGGATTGCTTCGAGAAAAGGATAGGAAGGCCGTGCCGCTTTTTTGCTCAACTTGGCCATGCCTCAGAAGATATAATAGAAAAAAAGTCGAGGCATTCAAGGACTAGCGACAGAAGTGAAAACTTAAAACAATGGAGTAACTGTATTTACTTTATAGTGATAATGACAATATTTAAATTTCAGAATTTGTTTATTAAAATTATTAATCATTAGTGTGGTTTTCATATCTACTGGAACTCGCGGCAATAATTATATACTTACTACTATAAAAGCTACTATAAAAAAGTGATCTTATTCGATTATTTTTTAAGTACACGAAATAATTGTTATTGACTTTAGATAAATTAAAAATATACTTAAGCATCTTAATTCGCTGTTATTTTTTTTTTATGCCAAAGAGCAGCAAACAGGCAGACGGCCCATCTGATGTTAAATGGTTACCATCACCTATGGACAACTGCAACACCAGGTGCGTCGCTGTTATGTTGCCGATCTTGAAAATTATCACCTTAACTCGATAAGTATATAAATTTTTATATTCCGCTAATGACGCAAGGTCTGCTGTTCGATTCCCGCACAGGGACAGATAATTATATAAATAGCTGTATCGGGTTTGTGTGTTTGTGCTACTTTTATTAGTTATGATTTTTATAAAACAAGACTTTTAGCTGTTTGGGTACACCTAACATTAAATAAAATATTCCAACACATTCACAAGGCGCCATCTAGTACGTCTAGTATGCAAATTAAGAACTATTTTTTTGGAAATATTTATGTCCTTATTTGTTTTAATAAATTTGTGTTTGAATTCCGAATGATGCCATGCCACGGCTAGAAAGTATGACATAGAAAATCACCCAATCTCAGGACAAACACATATGGTCATCACATAAAAGTATGTCGTTTGGGGATCGAACCCACAACCTCGTTACTATACACAACTATTAGACGACGGAGGCAGATATGAGAAAACAATGTTTAACTTAATTAATTATTTACTGAACCGATGAATTATTATAAAAGACGTTATCCCGACAAAAAAAAAAGTAGTGACTAGAAAACATCAAAAAATTTAGAGCTATGTCAAAGTAATGCCGAATTTGCAGCAGCTCTAAAAATTCGAGATTCTGTTTGTCGGCCTAGAGTAGAAGAAAACCAGTCCGGTATGCTTGAAGTCATAAAGGAGATTGCAATTTTCAGTGATGCAGACCGTAGTTAAAGATGACGCCAAAGGTAAATTCACTCCATTGTTACTTCATCTAGTTTCGGATCTTCGAGCGTCCTCACATTTGAAGCAAGTTCCATATGATAGCTATTGCCCCATACATACTTGTTTAAACGATCATGTGGTATCTGTGGTCTATATCTTGCATCATACAAGGCCACTAATCAACACAAGCGACCACATAAAAATCAACAAGAAGTTTTGCCCATCGCGAAGATACGTCCTCAAAGAATTGCTGCTAGACGTGCCAGAGAAATTCTTTGTTTGGATGATGACGGTGATGCTGTATGGTTGAATGAAATATATGTTGACAAAACGAATGTTCCCGACACCAACAACTCAAACGAGAACGAAGTGATTGTTATGCCAGTTTTTTTATTGCCAAAATAATCTAATGGAGTGGGTTCAAAGTCCATGGACTCAAGATGATTGTTTTCTTTAACTAATAAAATAATCGTTATTTGTTTTGTTTATTTCTTCAAATGTTTGACTTGAACTTAATTTTTATTCGAAAATAATTTTGCTGTTTGAATTCAATAATTTCTAAATGTAAAATTGCAAAATATGTAACGTCACACTAGGGAGGGGGGAGTCTCACAAATGTGACCAGCTGTGACAAGGACGGGGCAGGAGTCAAAAAACCATAAAATTCGTGTGACGTAATTTATGGATGGTCCCTTCCGTTGCATGTCATGACGTGAAATTATAAATTTATATCCTGCCAAAAATACCGGTAAAAAGCGGCTATAGAAGAGTTCATTTAAAAAAAAATCTACATCGAACGAACATATCATTGTATGGTTTGCCAAAAGTCGTTACTAGGTGATGCTTGAACCAGAACGCACCAACTTATGAACCTTCTTCCGATATGTTTATAATAGAATATTTACAAAATATTAATAATACAAAATATTTTAGTTATTCTTTGATTTTTTTACACTAAGCACTAATAGTATTCTAAATTTGAAGTTTCTATGTTTGCTAGAAGTGCCTTAGAGTTTTGATAATCGGTCAGTCAGTGAGTGACAAAATTAAGAAATTCTGACTAGTTATAATTCTTAAACTACTGATTTAAATTGAATGAAATATAACGTAATATAAACAATGCATGTTTGGTTACCAGAAATTCAGGCTTATGTTATTATAGTTTTATCCACAACGAAGTTATAGGGGTTCGAAAATGGCCTGAATTGCTTCCAAAAAAGGATAGTACAGCCGTGCCGCTTGTATGCTGAACTTGGCCATGCCCCAGAAGACATCGAGAAATAAAGTCGAGGCATTCAAGGACTAGCGACAGAAGTGAAAACTCAATACAATGCAGTAACTGTATTTACTTTATAGTGATAATGGCAATATTTAAATTTCAGAATTTGTTTATTGAAATTAATAATCATTAGTGTCATTTTCATATGTATTGGCACTCGGAGCAATAATTATATACATTTTTATATAGTCTATTAATCAATCGAACGTATGATGAGCTGCAAAATATCAATATTACATGTACACAGGCCCCCTATACTACACGTCGCTAGTCTGGCGTAGGTACACTTACGTAGCATGTCATGACGCGAAATTATAAATTTATACCTTGCCAAAAATACGGACAAAGCGGCTATAGAAGTGTTCACTTGAAAAAAATTCCAACATCGAGCGGACATATCATGAGGAAGGATCGTATGTTTGCCAAAACTCGTTATTAGGTGCTGCTAGAACCAGAACGCACCAACTTATGAACCGTTCTTCCGATAACGACAACTGATATGTAAACAGATAACATGTTACATAATTAAGACGTCATCCATTTTCATATAGTTTACCGAATAGTAATTACAACAAATAAAACTGAGAAACGTGTGCAAATTCGCAGGTATAGCTAGGCACTTTATACTCTACAAGATAACTTTCTATATCCAATAACAAGTACGTATATGTAATGTATTTGATTGAAGAAGGTGTTGCTTTGCAGAAATCCTTAATTAATTATTATAGTGGACGTTACTTCGTACTTCCGCCTGGAATTGATTGGCCACGTCTCGCTGCAACAATAAACGTTTGATTTGCGCGAAGTGTACCTGGCAAAGTTAAATCTGAAACTAGTAATAAAAAAAGCTGATATATTAGTAGCTACAACAAAAAAAAGTAATTAAAAATGCGTCCTTAATTAACTGTTGAACCTGACGTCGGTTGACACTGGTGTTGATAGTTGAATATTTGTGTATCTATTAACACATTGTCATACAAGAAGAGGAAAAAGCTGTAATAACAAGAGCTACGAGGCAGGGGAAGGATCGCACGTCCTGACAGTCCATGAATCCCAGGGATTGACCTTCAAATCAGTGGTAATCAACAAAGGGCAAAAGGGTGCAGATCCACGATAGCGTTTCACATGCTATTCTAGCAATATCTTTTTTTTATGTTCAACAGGTACGCGCTTGGCCACAATCTCACCTGATGGTAAGTGACGATGAGGCCGAAGATGTATCGCGCTTACCCACTAGATGTCTATTCACTCTGCTCTTGAAGACTCCCAAATTATAAGATGACGGGAAGACACACGCCGGGAGTGAATTCCACTCCTTAGCCGTACGTATAATGAACGTGGAAGCAAATCGCTTCGTACGAATTACGGGAATATCAACCACGTAAGGATGGAAACCCTCACGGCGTCTAGTCGTCCTCTGATGGAATGGGGACGATGGAATTATATTATGTAATTCCTGTGCACACTCTCCAAAGTGTAACCTGTAAAACACAGAGAGACAAGCCACTTTTCGTCGATGCTCTAAACTGAACAAAATCTAAATCTAGACACACCGACACTTGTGACGTAACTGACGACGCAGTTAGTCGGTTCATCTATCGGGCCGTGGACGCTCCTGCATGGGACAAGTTGATGGGAAAAGATGATAATGAAGCCGCCATAAAGGCAAAAGCTTCAATTAAATAAGCTTCAATCAATATAGCTAAATAAAAAAAAAATAGAAGCTCAAATTCGAAACGATCTTTAACATGACTGATAAAATACACAAAAGCAAAGGAAAGGTGCGGACCAAGAGAAATAAAGAAAAAAAAATCCGAGCGTTAATTAAGGTTGGCACTCCTAAAAACTGAATTATCTTACATCTTCTTCTTCTTCTTCTTACCCTTATCCCACATAAGTAGGGTCGGTACAACATGTTTCTCATGTTGTGGTATATGATTTGGCTTAATTTTTACGATCGGCCGCCTGCCTGACATCAACCCTCCTTGGGATTATTTTCTTGTACCAATGTATTTATGATTATTATTATATAGTTACGAAGTCTGATGGGCTTTTAGCTCTTTTAGCCTTACAATTTTTCGTTCCCGTTAAAAACGAAGTTCTTCAAGATTATGGTTTGCTTGTTATATTGCCATTTTGATATAACAGAAAACTAACCAACTTTAGACTATTCCCGAGGACTGCATTTTCTGTTTTTTTTTCAGGATTCGTGATTTCTGAGTTTTCTCATTAATAGTAATATAATAAACCATTATAAAAATAAGAAAACTATAATAGAAAAATAAACGTAAATAAAATGACATGTCAATGTCACTGAATTATCTTACATAATGCTTGTAAACAATATAGTCCGGTGAAGCTTATAAGATTTTGCAAAGTCAGTAGCGTACTCAGTTCGAAAAAAATCACTTCTAAATACTGCTTTCCTACTTATTGAACGAATGTTGATTGTTATAACTTCTACTTGGAAAATAAACGTTTCTTTGTTGACGTTAAATCTGAATAAGATCTGAATCTGAATAAATATTAATAAAAATACATATATAATCACGCTAAAGAACAGCAAATTAAACAACATCAGTATAACTAACAGCGATTTATGGCAGCAATTATTTTATAATATAGTAAATCTTCTAAAAATAGTTATAACAATATGACCGGCAGACAATTATAATCAATTCAATAAGAATCCATAATACTTTTTAATTTTTGGTTTACTAATTTTAATTCAATATTATTACTATAATTTTTCCTTCATTGTACAATTATACCGAAATAGTTCATTCAAGTTTTCACGTTGTTACAGACATAAATATTATGAAACACAAATATTACGAAACGCAGTTTTTTTTTCGAACTGACTACGCTATTGACCAAGCAAGGTCTTAACAGCTTCACCGGACTACTGTTTACGAAACGCAGTGTGACCATCGTAAAAACTCCTAACTCCCATATTCCGTAACAACTCCGGACGTACACCACCCGTGGTCTTGACAGCACTGTTTAAGCATTCAGTATAAGTGACACGATAAATCCTAGATGAAGTAAAACCTGACAACGGCGTAGCTTAAAATTAAACCGTTGGTATGAAATACGAAATGAGTAATCATTTTCCGTTCCCATTGCGCTGCTTAGCGATGGTGGAGACTGTATACAACCACGTCACGCAGTGATTTACAGTACCGCGTGAGATACACACTGATTCTAAGGATGACTAATATGTTGCATTCATAAACATCACATATCTGTAAAGATTATAAGACAAAGTAGCTTTTGTTTCTAACTGCGTGGTTCTCCCAAACTCCTTAGTAGATTTAAATACGGTTTTAAATATAATTTAGAACGGTTGCTTGCTTACATCGTAGAATATAGTTTGTTATAACCTTTTTACAGATTTTAAGAGACCTCTTTTAAATTGTATCTTTGCTGCTTACTATCAATGGAGAAGCGTGATCTAAATTATATACCAAATACTCTGAAAAGTTATTTATATGTGAGTAAAAGTTTTATCAAAATAGGTACAGACTTTTCACAGATATGTCCATGCAAAAAATACACTTTTATTCATTTTATCTATGTTGATTAGAAAAAACTTTATACGAATAGTTTCAAGTGGTTTGATATCGTTAACCACCCAAGGAGATTAGAGAAAGTGTTCAAAGAACATTAAGACCGCATGTCACGAACGTTTTCATCAACGAGCAGTCAAATAAACTACCGCAACGGCGTCCGCATATAAAGGGCTGGATATGTCATTGTCGTTGCCTAATGAACTATTTGAATGTAGGCCTTATTGGCCGCGAATAAATAAAGAAATAAATGTGCCCGACGCGAGATGCGCGCGCGCAACTTAATCCGCTGTTTAAACTCGTATCCATAGTCTGACACAACTAGAAAACTCTAAAGAAACTTTATAAACAAATACATGTTAAAAATTATACGGATAAGTATTTTGGAAAAGCGGCTGTACACAATTTATGTGAGCGAAAAGAAACTTCTTTGGGTTATATACTTTTATAAACTTCTTTTTTTTTTAAATTGTTTTTGTGTAAAAATGTAATTGTAATCTTAAAAATATTATGCAAGACATAACCTTTACTCCTAATTATACATAGTTATGCGTAACCAATTGTTGTCATGATACCGTAACAGAAATCGTAATAGGAATGCATGTTTCCCACTCATATCACGTTTAAAGAAGTTTTTCTTTGAAAAGATTTGTTTATTTATTAACTATTTCTGTAAGAGTGCATAAATACAATGTATTTTCTTCTTTGATATTTGATAGATGAAGGCGCTATTTTGCGGAAATCCTTCAGTAACTACTTAAATAGAGGTTATTTTGCGCTTTCGCCTGGAATGAATTATCATCTGTTACGTCTCATTGCAACAAAAACATGATTTTATTTGTGCTACGTGTACCTGACATTTTTGTTATTAGTTACAGATTTAATTTTTTCAAGTAATGTCCACTTTATATTTTTTTCGCCTATTTTACGCAAATAAGCGAAATTGCTATTTTTTAATATCTTTTTGATTCACCAAAGTTCGTATATATGCATGCATTCTTGTTATCATTAAATCCAATGAATAAAAGACTGATGTATGCACTTACACCTACATTAATTAATATAGTTGAACCACAATAAATATAGTTCAATATGAGTATTTATTAATATATTATTGTCGTAAGCTTATTTGAGCATTGAAATAAATATTTATTTTTTCAGATTAAGAGCTTTTGACGAGTAGGACAGAAAAATTGTATCTCATACACTAGACGTAACAGCAGCCAAAGTGGCAAGTGTAGAGTTATATTATGTAGTATAAATATAGTAATTAAGACCGCAATACACACGTTGGTACATACATACAGCGACTATTTTGAGTTGTCGCGATTCGGGGTCAGTCAGTGTATATTCATGTTTCTTGAGACTTACAGGCCGGCATGACAGTAGCGATTGGTATTGGCTTGTGGACTTCTTAGTAGTCTCCCTTTTTCCCAATTGCATTGTGATAAAATTAAATAAAAACGATTTGGATTTTATATTTTTACTGAATTGTTTAATATTTCTGTAAGTGTGTAAGTATACCTATTATAATAGTCATTAGTAGATAGTAGATGAAAAGTCGTATAAAAAATAAACGCTTTAAGACAAACTATGAATACGAGACAACACAACAAGAATTGTCCTTCACGTCTGATCGAATGTTAAAATTATACGAAACGTAAGCGACTCGTCGCTGCTAGTTGACGTGCGGTGTGAAACGTCTTTTGTGCGTGACAGACACTTTTCCCACAAGAACCACCGCTGGGATAATCGTACGTTTAGTACTTTAATGTAATAGCTTTTAAGAGGTCGTTCAAGCATTACGTAAGAATATTAGTAAGAATATTTGTGATTTCTGACCGCTCCCTTCTCCTGATCAGTAAAAATAAGCAATGCTGTTTTTTTATGTCATAGGTGGCAAATGAACAGGTGGGTCACCTGATGTTAAGTGATCACCACCGTTCATGGACACTAACAACACCAGAGGAGTCGCAAGTGCGTTGCCACCGTTTGGAGGGAAGGGTTAGGGGAGGGAGAGGGAGAGGAGAGAGGAGAGGGGAGGGGGCCTCCAGCGCTCTCACTGACCGAACGAAACACAACAATGCAAGCACTGTTACTTCACATCGGTGTTCTGTGGGAGGGTGGTACTACCCTGGACGAGTCGACCCAGTCTTGCTGAAACCAGTAATAGCTTCAGCGTGGCTCTACCACCATCATTGCCCCATGCTTACGTAAACATTTATATTAGTGTTTTTAAATATCTTCTGGTTTTCATATTGATACACGGGTTGCGGTTAACAAGTCTAGAAATAAGGAGTTTATAGTCTACACAGGAATTAACTTACATTAGTTCGCTACTATGGCGATGGTAACACAGTGGATACGACCGCACGCCTCATATATGATCTACACACAGATACACCCCCATCACTCATGCCATCAAAAATAAGCAAGTCAAAGACCCCCGCCTCCCTTTAGTACTAAATTCGATTTACGTGTCGGTCGTGAAAGGAAACATAACTAATAATCTGTGGTTTGACATTGATCTATTTTCTGGAGCTTATATGCAATAGACACGTTTCGATTAAGAGTTTATAATATTCTAGATTTCGTGTTTAACAATTTTATCACGTAAAAGATATCACTGTGATTTAAACATACAAGTTATATTTATGGTACTGTTCATTTTTTAATATATATTATAAAATCTAACCAACATCTAACGCGTTTCCCACTATAAAAGCAACGCAGCGCCACCGTCCAGACCGAAATGTAAACTTCGTATAAAATAAATAAATGTTTATTCTTTTAAATCGTCATTTACGACCGTCTCGGATAAACTCCATCCGCGTGTCTCCGTATTTTATAACGATTGTAAAATCTCGTATACTTTTAACTGCGATTTTATGAACTACCCGTCTTGATTTCGGGTCGTGTTACAACGCCTCGGTGCATACGGGCTGATTTCTAATTAATAGAACAAAATAGTAACAATTAATGTAATATTGTGTGGTATTTATAGAATACCATGTTTGGTACATCTAATATATAAAATTCTCGTGTCGCGGTGTTTGTGGTTAAACTCCTCCGAAACGGCTTTCCCGATTCTCATGAAATTTTGTGTGCATATTGGGTAAGTCTGAGAATCGGACAACATCTATTTTTCATCCCCCTAAATGTTAAGCGTAATCCACCCCTAAATTTTTTTTTTTAATTTTAGATTTAAAAAAAATTTTAATTTTTTTATGATACAGCATTAGTAAATACATATAACCCTTTACAATCAACCCCTATTTTTTAATGGTTATTTTAGTGATTAATAATTTTTCATCCCACTCAATAACTGATCAATTATTTTGAAATTTATTTCACAGCTAGAAAGGTATATTAGATTACGTTTTATTAAGGTATATTATATAGTAAATGGGGCGTGGAGGTGAGGGTCAAAGGAGCAACCCAGTGGATATCGGGAAGACATTTCTTGCCAATCTATATATAGTATAGTTTCGAGTCACAATTGGACCCGATAAGTTACGCTACAATCGGGTTTTAAGTTTTTTAACATTTTTAGCGTTTGGAAATAAAATTGGAACCGATAATAACCTATTTAGTGCGGACGAAGTTGCACGGGTCAGCTAGTAACCATATAATAGTCTAAGAATTAATCCACAATTACACTTCGAAAAAAAGCATTGCGTATATTAGTGTGTACATGCGGAGGAAGTTTTTTTTTGTCTATATGTAATTATATACGAACGCTCGTAAACTATATACTATTCGAAGTCTCGTAGTATAAATATTTACTTATAAACTATACTTTTACTCGTTTTTGAGGGCTACTAGACCCAGACACACATTTATACATACACACAAATACATACTTACCCCACACGTAACGAATATTTTTCGTCACCGTGCCCTCAAAGGTTCATTTAAAAACGAAGAACAAAAACATATGCAATAGGTGAAGTACCAAATGATATTTTTATTTAGCACACGGAACAAAAACACTGGCGAAGATCTTAACAACTCAGAAATGATGAGATATATTTAATATACTAATTTTATAAGGATTTATATATTGAAGAAAATGTAATTACTACTAGCAGTTACTATATTTACGCCTAACTAATATGATAAATGCGAAATTCTATTTTATTTACCCTTTACGTATTAACTAGTCGACCGATTATCTTAAAATAAATCTTAAAAAAGGCCGAGAAAAGGATATAAAGTAGTACTTTTCATACAGAAAAGAATACTGTACACAAGTCTACATGAATGTGAGCGAAACCGTAAGCAAAAACTAGTAATAAATAAAATCACCCAGTGTATAATTACAATATAAAAGCATCAAGACAATAAAATCACTAGATGAGACTGACTAGAAACACGCTAGAGCGCACTCACTCGTTTTATCGCCGACGTAAATACGTCAATTCGAACGCGTAACGTTAATTTATTTTATCGTTATTTGAAACGTTAAATTACGAATGTTTACAACTGTACCAGTGTGTCGCGACTTCACGGCTCGATATCTGGCTTGAACGGGGACCACCCCGCTGCATATAATGCTATCTCACGTATATAAATTAGATCTTTGTCTTCGTGAATTGGCGATTAATTTGTTTCAAATATACTTTGATAAGGATCACAATGATTTCGTTTTATCATTATCTTCTTATACTTATATTATCAGCCTGTAAGAGTACAACAGAGACATAGGCCTCTTCCAGAAGGAAGGTATGGGCATAATCACCAGTGCCAGTTCAGAACGTATTGACGATTTCAAAATCTGAAAAATCCATATGTCTATATATTCCCACAGTAGTACAAGAACATTTTTCAGTTTTGGGTTTCCTCACGATGTTTTCCTTCACCGTCAGCCGTTAGTGTTACCAATTTAATTTGTTAATGACCGCGATTTCCGAAAAAAACGTTTTTGTCAGGGGTTTGAGGCCTGTGAACATCGGAAGGATATTCCACCCGTCAAACCACTAGGCCACCACGATCTTATACGTCTTGTACGAAGTTCAAAGAAGTGTGAAATTTGAAAACAAATTTTGATTGCTCTCTTGCTAAAAAGTTTTAAGTAACAATGGATTCGAATCATTGCGAAAAATTGCTAGAGATTTTGATAAGGTAAAATATTGTCATGAAACCATAGCACGGTGGTAAAACTTTTCTTAAGGCCTCCTAACTAACTAACTACCATCCTGAAGATGAAAACCTGTCGCGAAGCGCCTGTTGGTGTGTTCTGGGTTTTGAGAGCTACAATGCCGAACCTGTCCTCCTCTAGGTTTAACGTGTTTACCATCTTAGACTGCGAGATCAGTGCATCAGTGATCACTGCGATCAGGTGAGATCGTGTTCATGCGTTAAAACATATAATGTATGAAAATATGGTAATTTAAAAGCCGCAGTCTTGTGATAATTGTTACAACGTTCCATGGAGTTTATATGACATCTAAAAATTCACTCCCCGTGGTATTATTTGTCATCCACTTATGCACTATAATCTAAATATATTACGTAAAATGCTACCAATATTACAAAATATAGAATCAACTAACAAAAGATTATGAAAAGATCGTTAAACATGACGGACTAAGATCCCGCAATAAACTTCAAATAGAGTCTTATTGAATTCTTTGTTTTCTACATAACTGTACGTATATAGTGGGCTTAATATCTCAGCCTAGACATAAATTTCAGTCAGAACGAAGGCGCAGAGTCACGTTCGAGGTTTAATAAGCATGTCAACGGGGCTGATCACGAAACGCCAGTATCAATTCACCCAACGTAAGCCGAACGAGTAACCTGCACGATAATCGAGGCTCGACAGTTTACGCCTGCATGGGAACTGTGTAATTATAGAGTGGATGTATTTAGAACAACGTTGGGGGGTCCAAACGATAAAATCTATGTATTCTGCCGTGAATTAGATACTATGATATAATAAAATAGTAACATGTTGAGACATCAACACCGCGTCGATAAATTTTTTGTGAAGAAAAATTTAACGAAACTATAGCATAATGATAATAGGGCTTTTGCAAATGCTCGTTTTACTAACTAACATTGAAAACGTATCGCAAAGTTCCCGCAGGTGTGTCCCGGTAACTTTAGTTAATAACTTATTCCCTTAAGGTTTAGTTTACATTCTTATGTAACATTAAGTGAAATTATACTAAAACTTGTAAACAGATTAAAGACTATCATAAAATGAAAGAGCTTGCCAATCATGGACAGAGAAAACGTCACGTTAACTGGCAACACTTTTTGCACTACCCGAGGCTAGTAATAATTATACTAAGACATATTATGTATATTTTTACTTACGGCATATATTATTTTGTACCATAAAAACAGATAATGCAAACGATACTTTAATCAAATTATATTGGTGATAATGCTTAAATTAAATAAAAACAGTAACTAGTTGTTTTAGAGCTTGATAAGAACATAAAATAAAGGACGTCTTTCATTAATATAATTATATTGTGGTTTTTGCAAATTAATATAGGTGAGCAATAATTTCAGAATTCATATACAATGTCAAAATATTTCACTAGCTCACTAATATTTGTGCCACATCCTATAAGGTATAAGTACAAGGTACATACATTTTTGGTACACAATTACAATCATTTAACTGTATTAATCCTGTCCCCCGTGACATATCCTATTGCATCCCTGCATTATATTCCCTGGGTAACGTTGGGAAAGCGCCGTATTGTGTAATATGCCGGTTACTTGGTGATTTCCAAGTTAAACACAGCGATGGAATCGATTGTAATGGCTTCTGCGAGTCATGGACAATCTGTGACCGATCGTTATCCACCATGGCTGAGACGTGTATCTACACTACGTGATACGTATGGTGATTTCTCATAAAGTAGGTCACTAATCGAGGCCTGCGTTTAATCGAAATCTCGTATGATGTTAATAGGATTTAATTTAATCGGAGGATACAGTAAGGTTACAATGGTACTTAGGTTCATGTGGATGTGTGTGCTTTAAACCGTTTATGATTACTTTACAGATTTTAGAATTTGATCAAAACCTTACTTGATGCTAAACAACGATATGGCCTAAAATGTGAACAGGTTAAACATTGGGGTCTAGAATGCAACTACCGGAAAACATTTTTAGGTGCTTGGTGTCAGATTTTATACTTAAGAACTTAAGGGTAGTAGCTAGCCAAGTGGTCATTACAAGAATCTTATCACAATTTACAATGATATAGTTTCATAACAATGTTTTTCTTAACGGAAAACTTAAGATCGTTGTGGAATTTGAAAGCACGTTGATCGAAATGATTTTTGAATACGTTACCAATAAGCTATCGTTCCATCAAACTAAACTCAGGATAGAAGCTACCTTAAAAATGGTCTAAACCTTGCAAGACTGCATAGCAATATTTACCTCTTAAACCTGTGGTACATTATAAGAGCAGAATTGTTAATGATTTCAATGTAGTGTCATAGTTAATATGGACATATACTTTTTTCAAAGATCACCACAAAGATTTGTCTTACACTGCTCGTATCGAACGGGTTATCGCTTCCTTTACCAATTTGATCAAAATCTTACTTCATGCTAAGCAACGATATGGCCTAAAATGTGAACAGGTTAAACATTGGCGTCTAGAGTGCAACTACCGGAAAATATTTTTAGGTGCTTGGTGACAAACTTTATACTTGAGGATAGTAGCTAGTTAAGTGGTCATTACAAAACTCTTCTCACAATGATACAGTTTCATAATAATGTTTTTCTTAACGGAAAACTTAAAATCCTTGTGGAATTTGAAAGCACGTTGATCGAAATGATTTTTGAATACGTTACCACTAAGCTAGCGTTCCATCAAACTAAACTCAGGATGGAAGCTACCTTAAAAATGGTCTAAGCCTTGCAAGACTGCATAGCAATATTTTCCTCTTAAAGCTGTGGTACATTATAAGAGCAGAATTATTAATGTATTTCAATGTAGTGTTATAGTTAATTTGGACATATACTTTTTTCAAAGATCACCACAAAGATTTGTCTTACACTGCTCGTATCAAACGAGTTATCACATCCTTTACCAAGTCGTCGGTTTGACTTGTGATGAGTCTGCCAACACTGTATATCTTTTGGTGTATGGTCGATGCTCCAGAAGTATTCAGCCCCTTTGATCATCCATTTTACAAGGTATGTGTGCCACCTATTCTCACTTAAGTCTAGCAATACTGCGGAGTATATTGAGGTTATACTGTAGACGTTGGTTCTTTGGAACTGGCTTGATCTAGCACTTCCTCTGAGACAAAAACTATAATGAAAGATTATATGAGATTTACATAAGTTAGTTTTACAGAGACAAATACGTATTGCAGTTATAAATAAAGCAATTAGTGTCACACTGTTTCAGTATAAATAAATTAGTGATACAAGTTAGCGATTTAGAAATTTCTATATCCATCCATCCATTGCTAATCTAATTGATAACCAGAACGTTTGATAATTGTCCGAGTGTAATTTATAATTGGTCAACGCCGGGGTTCGCGCGTCGCCTGCATTTTAATGAGCCAGACCACTGGCTTGATCTAGCACTTCCTCTGAGACAAAAACTATAATGAAAGATTTACATAAGTTAGTCTTACAGCGATAAAAGTTTACATATACGCATTGCAGTTAATTAATAAAGCAATTCGTGTTACACTGTTTCAGCATAAATAAATTAGTGATACAAGTTAGCGATTTAGAAAATTCTATATCCATCAATCCATTGCCAATCTAATTGATAACCAGAACGTTTGATAATTGTCCGAGTGTAATTTATAATTGGTCAACGCCGGGGTTCGCGCGTCGCCTGCATTTTAATGAGCCAGACCACCGGCCTAGACCTGGTGTTTTGCATGCTAACTATATATTTTGCGTCACCTACAGCAGTCATCCTAATTAATGCTCTCTTGAACTAAATACAATACAGATTAGGGTATTCTATGTCAATATCATTGTTTTTATGTAAATAAAACTTGTATTCTGACGCAAAACTTATTTTTGTTGGACCTCTCTTGTTACTCGGGCTGTCTATGTAAATCGTAAAGTAGTAATATCGAATCCAGTGGCGTAACTATAGGGTTGCAGAGGTGACAAAGTGGGCCCCTGACCCAAGAGGCCGCAAGTTCAGATGTAACTGTACTAGACTTAAGTTGTTTATTAAAATGAAATTACTATGTGAGAATCTGGAGCCCTATCTAATGAGTTTGCCTGGGGCTTCAGATGGTATAGTTACAACACTGACAAAATTATTAACCTATGCAAAGTTTTATGGCAGAAGGATTATCTGCAATATTTCTTCCGCAAAGCTATTATTTTTGTACTCAAAAGCTTTTTGTACTCAAAGTTGTGAAGTACGAACTTAACAATAAATGACCACTGAGAGCAACTTTTGTGCAGAATTTATGGGTCAAAATGTTTTACGTTACTCCAACTGAAATATTAGAATTTTTTGTTAAGTCCTATAATAAATGCGAACGTGTTTCTTCGTTACTCTTTTACGTCTTAACTACTGAACCGATTGTTATGAAACTGATAACATATATACATAAACCTTCCTCAGGAATCACTTTATCTACTGGTGAAAATGGCATGAAAATCCGTTCACTAGTTTATCGTGAACAGACAGATGTGGCAGAGGACTTTGTTTTATAATAGTGATTGCTATAGTATTTAATAATATATATTTGATAAAAAAAAACTGGATATTATTTATAATTATTGGTGTCCAAATATCCATTACATGTACCAATATTCTTGCAGGTAGATCGAATGGTATAGAAATGAATATGCTGCAACGATACCTAACGACGAATTTTAGTAAAATAGATGGACGGTTAAGAAGTATATCGATCTGAAATATAAATACCACCTTCATTTTTACATGTTGATAAACGAGTCCATGATATAGATATATTAAGGTTTTCACTCTCTTTTATTTAAAATAAAATACATTTGACTATTTACAACATACCAGTGGTCTAAATTCGACCATAGTTCATTGGTTTTTTTAAGTTTGAATTTTATTAGGGTTAATATCATTGTTGAATGTAGAATGAAAAAGAGTAATTGGAACGTAAGAGGAAAATAATACATACAGTCGAGCATAGCAACCTCCTTCACAACCTTTTTTTAAAGTCCTTTATTGACAGATGTCAAAATGTCTTTTTTATTTATATGTGTGTATATGTTGTGTAAAATTGATGCATTAGTGTGAGTAATGCATATTTTAATTAATTTAATGTACTTCTAATGCATTTTATATAAAATAAATAGCTTTCTGCACTACTCCATATAAGCTTTAACTATGCAAAATTTCAAATTCATCCGTTCGCTCAATTCCGTTAAAAAGGGATACAAAATTTTAGGTTTCATGTATTAATATATATGATGTTCCCAAAGTGGTCCACGTGGACCCCTGGGGGCCGATTTCAAACTTTAAGTGATCCATGCTAATGAAAACAGAATCTGGCGGTCGACAATAGTGAATTCCAATTAAGCAATTCGTGACAATTTAACTTTCTATAAATAGAATAACAAAATGTGACAGTACGTTTGTACTGAAATAGTATTCCTTTAAAATAGACATACAAGTTAGTACGTATAAAAGATAAATGTTTATGGTATTCGATGAAGATACAGAGCTAGTTTCAAACAATTTCCTGATTACATGCATCCGTCAATCAGGAGAAAATTCGTGAACGAAGATGAGATGAACTTATAAAATATTTTATAAGTACTTTTGTTGAAGTATAATTTAAATGAAAGCATTGAATAATTATTAATTCCATAGTAGCAAATTATAAATACCTGACTACATATTAAATTTCATTTAGCTAATCGCTTTGTGGTTGATTGCTCAAAGCTATTCAAAAGGGTCTACAGTAAAAATTGGTAAGGGGTATACGAGATAAAGAAAGATTGAGGACCATTGATTTAAAGTCTTCCTATTGCGTGTCAAGTATAAAATAGGATTAATGAGAAAAGAACAATATCCTCTCGCAACGTATTTGAAATTATAAATACCTGACTACATATTAAATTTCATTTAGCTAATCGCTTTGTGGTTAATTGATCAAAGCTATTCAAAAGAGGGGTCTACAGTAAAAATTGGTGAGGGTTATACGAGATAAAGAAAGTTTGAGGACCATTGATTTAAAGTATTCCTATTGCGTGTCAAGTATAAAATAGGATTAATGAGAAAAGAACAATATCCTCTCGCAACGTATTTTATGCAATATATTCTCCATAGCTTAAAGTTTAGATTAATCGGGTCAGATGCAAGAGCCTTAATGTAATATGTAAATATTTAATACAAGGACCACCCGCATAACGGAAGGGCACAGCACGCCGACCGACACGAGGGGGCGCATTCTAATACGAACGTGTTGGCAATTGTCAATTAGATATGACGGTTAAGGTGTTAGAATTGTCATGAATGAATTCATCCCTTATAAGGCGGTAGCTGTGTAAGCAGTTGAAACAATTTATAGGTAATTTTTCCCTTTAATTTGTAATTATTAACTTAAATAAACACGTGGCACGTGTTCTTTCTTACTGACGCAAATGCTGTTTGGTAATTGCTCTGCTTCTGCATGGTTTTTGATAACCTATGACCTTCTCCGATAAATAGGCTAGAAAATGCACAAAAAATGTCATATCTGACTGGTGATTCTTGGGAGTTAGTATCTGGCGTTGATAGTGTAGGATAATAGACCTTTTATTTCACTTATAAAATCATTGTGTGTTTATCTTTTACATTCTTATTATAGTTTTATTAAAAGGCTAAATAAACCACACAAAAGACATCAACCACAATTTACTTGATATAATTGGCTTAAATAAGTCACCCAGGTTTCGAGCCTACATACATCGATTTATGCGGTATCAGATATGTATATAGAAAAAAACTAAACCACTGCAACGCAAGGCCGGAGCAGCTAATCTACACTAATATTATAAAGAGGTAAAGTTTGTGAGTTAGTGAGTTTGTGACGTTGTGACGTAATCTCAGGAACTACTGAACCGATTTTGTAAATTCTTTTACCAATATAAAGCCACATTATTTGTGATTGTCATACATAGGCTACATAACATCACGCTAAGATCAATAGGAGCGGAGCAACAATGATTTTTTTTTTAAATCGGGGCTTTATTCCTTTTGAGAGCTTCCGCTGCGTCTTAGCCCCAAATTACTATTCCACGCGTACAAAGTCGCGGGCAGAAGCTATTAACTAATTATATTATCTATACTAATACTATAAAGAGGTATAGTTTGTGAGATTGTAGGGGGTAATATCTGGGGAGTCGGAGAAAAAATGTCGAACGGAAACGTCTCTTGCAAACGATGAGAGATATATGATTGAGTTCTAGAAAAAAATTGTAGCTTGATAATTAGCCTATTACCGCCCAACGAAGTGGGCACGGGTCAGCTAGTAGAATATATACTTACTTACGTAATGGTACCATATTAATCATATAAAGGAACATTTTTTTAACTAGAAATAAGCAGAATTTATTTGAACAACAACCTTCATTTTAACTGGGACTCGTACACAAATATCGCGTGTCAGTAAAAAGAGAATAAGTTATAATAATCACTGTAATTATGTAGTTAAAATCAAAAGTGTATTTCCACGATATGAAATTATTAAAGTGACAGATTTAATAATTCAAAATGGCGACTTCCAGATTACGTAGCGATATACATTGCTGTAAAGTTATGCGGTAAATGGGAAAAATAAATCGTGATAATATTACAATTTACTAGTTGCGATACAATGTTATTGAAGTGAATTCTTATGGCACGGTAGGGAAAATGTTTTGTTACGCGTTACGCGTTAAACGTTAGGTAGGTATGTATTTATGTGTATAAGTAGGTATATATTAGTATCTTTCTGGGTCTAGTAGTATACAAAAATGAGTATACCTATAATTTAATATATATAAGCCAAAGAAGTTTTCCTTGCAGCACGTGTGCACACTGATACATGCACCGTTTTTTTTTGTTAACTCGTTGACTTCATCTGCATTGTTAAGTTGAGATAATAACTAACTAAAATCATTTAAAGTATATGTATGCTTTCCTTAGAAAAATTCTAAGTAAACAATATTCTACCGTTGACTTTTTCTCTCCTGCATAGATGCATCAAGCCGCTTGCCCCACTTCTCAACAAAGATACACAACGTGAAGTTAAAACTACAATAAGTGAAGATTCAGTTATATTTTTAGATAAGGACTAAGTGTTTAAAATAACCTTGAAGTTATCTTAACCTAAACCTTAACCTTAAAAATAAGTGTAAAAAATTATTAAAAAATAACATTGGCAACCTATGAATAAACAGTTCATAATTAAAGGGAATGAGTTTTTGGCGGGATCTTAGTCTGTCATGAAGTGGCTTTTATATTTTATTCATAGTCTTGTGTTGTTTGAGTTTATATTTCGTAATAATGGTGGTGTTATATGTATTATAGTTCGATTAGTGTGCATAAGTGGAGTGGATGGAAAATAATACCACGGGGCATTAATTCTGAGATGCCACAAAAACTCCCTTGAAGGTTCTAACAAGAGGGCCACCGTCTTGTTAGAATATTGAAATTATTGCAAGACACTTTTAATATTATTAGCTATTTAACAATGCCAATAATATTCTGGAAGAGTGGTTGCCAAAAAAGAAATACAAAATAATTATTAAAGCGCACACAGAGTCCTCACGAAATAATAATATTGCTGCTGCAATCGTTCAAGGCATTTTAAATTAGTTTTATATATTTTATTATTACTACTTATGTCTATGGGAAAGTGTAATGTTATCTAGCTGAGACAATACTCTCAAAATTCTAGTATAAAAGTATTGTCAGAATCAATACATCCTTTTTGGAGGTACAGCCCGAACGACACTTGAACGTTATTTATATATATGTGCCTATAGATTCGTTCGTTAACAAACAACAGTGTTCAATTTAAAACCACACTCTCAATAAAATCGGTGATCTTAGAAAATAAAATCTCTAAAAACCTTTGTCAAATGAAATAAAATGATTGAATAAAGCCAATCGTAGGCCAAAAACTAAAATTATTTCAAAAGTAATCGGCTTAGTTTTAAAATTAATTAGATGTTTATTTCCTATATAAATATTTACTACAATTTTCAGGACATTAGCATCAAGTATCGTTATTCAAATAACGATGACAATTCTCGGCGAAAGCAAAACAGACAGCGAAAACTAATTTGCTCGCAAAGTGATTAATGTTTATAGAGCGACTATTAATAATATATCGGTACAAAACATTATATCACATTCGAATCTAGAATGTTCGATTAAAGTCTATATATCTGCAGCATGTTATTAAAGACTAACTGTGCCCGTGACTCCGTCCGCGTGGAACCTAATGTAAAAAGCAGTGTCTAAAAAAATCATCTGAATCTATTGAGTCCATTTACTTATCTACTTAAAATTACAATAACTTTTAATAGAGTGAACCCAATTTAATGACATCTAGACTAAATGTTACGCGAGAATATGCTTTATGATTTTTTTGGTGAGGTTTTATCGTGAACGCAATACTTTAGCAAACGTGTGCGTGTTCAAATACAGACAGTTCAAGGCAGATAAACATTTAAAAAAATGATTGAAATCTGTTGTATTATTCTAAGGCACCTGCAACAATTTTTTTCACAAAAATCTCAAAGGTACGTTAGGTTTTCAATCTTTAACAAATTATATACCAAAACCTTCCCCATGAATCACTTTATCTACTGGTGAAAACCGCAAGAAAATCCGTTCAGTAGTTTTCGAGTTTATCGCGAACAGACAGACAGACAGACGCGGTAGGGGACTTTGTTTTATACTATGTAATGATATAATCTACCTGATGTTAAATAACGATATGGTTTGAATATTTACGGAACATACGTCACAAATATTTATGGAAATAATGGTAATTAATATTATAAACGCGAAAGTGTGTTTGTTTGTTTGTTACGCTTCTACGTGTTAACTACCCAATTGAGCATCATGAAAACTTGTATAGAGGTTAAAGGGGTATGAAAAAGGGCATAGGGTATCGTATATCCTGAATAAATGTGCTGTTCCTGATCAAGATTCTTCAGTTACACGGGTGAAGTCGCGAGCCAAAGCTAGCATTAGATAAAATAATTTAAATGCTTCATACGTTATTGAAATATAGGTTCAAAACTGAGGTCTAAATAAAATAATTATTATAAAAATGAACTAGCTACTCTTACTTATTTGCTATACAGTGGGATTCCAGTTGTTGATGTGAATGAATGGAGCGGATTATAAAGACTGTGATACATTCTCAAGCTATATTTCACTGTCTTTAGTTTTTATTGGTCGGAGTCAATAGATTTATTTAACTACGATATATACTCGTAATTATCATTCGAATGTACATAAACTTTTGATCGTTCTGTTTTCATAGTGTTAACGAGTGAAAGAGTAATGGTAAATATAAATTCTATATTGTAACATATTGGTAATTAGCAAAAAGGTACATATAATAATTGTATAAAGCTTTTACAGTATTAGTACGTAAATTTATACGTTTATTGTAAATATGGAATGCAGTCAACCTTCGTTTAAGTATATATCGGCGCCTACCCACAATTATTGTTATCCGGTCACGCCTCTCTCCCTACTACTCGACTTGTTTTGGTATAAAAGGAGCGGAGCGACCGTTGTTAAGTCAGTCTTGGCTCTGGCGTCGAACGGTACACCCGTACCGTGCGAGTCGCTTAACCTAGACACTGAATAATTAATTTGTG
>MU160028.1:5487-21099 GCA_015888305.1 Antheraea pernyi
GGTGATCACTTAACATCATATGAACTGGTAGTTCGTTTGCCACCTATGGTATAAAAAACACACACATATATATTTATATATATATATATCAATTGGGTAATTTATTATAGGGTGGATCAATATGTGAATGATGGTGATGTCTTGAATTGACACCTTTCTTTGTACGTAAATGCATAAATAGTCGTTTTATATATATATCAATTGGGTAATTTATTATAGGGTGGATCAATATGTGAATGATGGTGATGTCTTGAATTGACACCTTTCTTTGTACGTAAATGCATAAATAGTCGTTTGAACGTCGAAAAAAAAACATATTAATATATCAACTCCAGTGGTTTATTATCATGAGTAAAAGTTGTTTTAATTTATTTCACTTATCAGGTCACATTATATTTGAGATATTCTATTGACGTCAGTGACGAATGACGTCATCGTTTCAGTTTACTCGGTATGTTAATCAATCGATATCTTTCAATATTGAAAAGTAAAAATTATCTTGTTTACAAATACAATATAAATAGATTTACCTTATCAATGACAGTATAATTATGCGAGAGGAGATAGAATGAAAGTCAACATTGGGATAAATAAGGAAACCAAGTTTCTTTAATAAATTGTAGTCCGGTGAAGCTGTTAAGACCTTGCTAGGTCAATAGCGTAGTCAGTTCGAGAGAAAAAAAAGATCTTTAATAAATTTTAACGGTATGTCGTAACTAAGTATTGACTCCCTTGTGTGTGATTTTTTTTTTTCGAACTGACTACGCTATTGACCAAGCAAGGTCTTAACAGCTTCACCGGACTACCTCTTGTGTGTGAATTCGAACGTTGAACGTCGAACTATGATTTTGTTTTTTTTTTTAAATACGAGTGTTATAATTTGAAAGTTATTTTATCATTACTGCTTAGTCTCGGGCTTAAGACCTATCAGAAAACTATATTCAAATAAGTTCAGTACTTTTCAAATGAAATATATTCTAAGAAACAAACAAGAAAACAAACAAAAGATTTTAATGCGTTCTGTAATTTATCCTTGTTCTCTGCATTCTCTTCTCAATATATTTAAAGTACTGATACACAAAGTCTATAGGTCCATACTAATCTACATATAAATAAGCAGTGAGGAAACAGTTAAGTAGATCACCCTTCTCTGTTTCTCATCCGATTTTCCTTATTCTTTTTTTTATTTCTTAGCTATTGACGAGCTTTAGTTTTATTAATAAAAAAATTGGATTTGTTTTCTCTGTGGTTGAAGTTCGACCACCGGACGAGCACTCGTTAAAATAAAAAAAAACAAGTACATAGGTAAATCGAGATCCCGGGAAAAAAATCCTTTTGCTTCTGACCTATGCCAGTGTTCCTAATGTTATGAAAGGTCTAAAAGTCCAATAAAATAAATAATAAGGTTATTGATTATTTGTTTCTATAGAGGTGCGTTTGGCATTGCGGAGGCAGCGGAAGATGCGCTCGGGAGGCTGCAGCGGCGCACTACCGTGCCGTCTGTCGCGCCCTCGTCGCCGAAGCGTTGGAGCTGGCTTCGTTCCTCGCGAGGGTCAAAGTCGGTGGGGTACGGGATATGGGAGCCGCGGAAGCGAGTGCCACACATCTGGACACGTTACAGTTTTCTGATTGGGTAATTTTTTGTTATACTTGCGACTTAATCTACTTTCTTAGTTATATTAATAATTTTGTGCACAGAAGAAAAAAATATAAGTATAAGTCAATAATATTTTGCTTAAAACATTTATTCGGTCTTTTTGTAGTGCTTCTAAGAATCGTCATCAGCTTATAAGAGACCCACTGCCGCAACCTAAGTCTCTTCCCGTGGGATGTTAAGGGCATGGTCACCACGCCAGCCCAGGGCGTATTGGCGTCTTCAAACTCTGAGAAATCGACAGTTCTGTGTTTTTCCCACATACTATAAGAACATTTCTCAGGTTCAGGTTTTCTCACGATGTTTTCATTCATCGTCAACCGTAAATGTACGCGAATTCCGAAAAAATCGTTGGTACATGCCGGGATTCGTACCTGCTGCGTATATCGGATTGATATTCCACCGGTCAAACCACTCGATTACCACAACTCAAATTATAGTTTCTTGTAATCGTACTAACTTTATATTAAACTAGCTGACCCGTGCCCACTTCGATGGACGGTAATAGGCATTATCAATGTACAACTTCTCTCTAGAACTCAATCATATATCTCTCTTCGCTAAGGCAGCGTTCGTAAGATACGTTTTCGTTCGACCATTTTTTCTCCGACTCCCCAGATATTAACCCCTACAACCGCACCGTTTATAATATTAGTATGGATAATATAATTAGTTAATAGCTTCTGTTCGCGACTTCGTACGCGTGGAATAGTTATTTTGGGCTAATCCGCAGCAGAAGCTCTCAAAAGGAAAAAAAACCCTAATTTTAAAACATTTTTATCCGCTCCGCTCTTATCGGTCTTAGCGTGATGATATATAGCCTATGACAATCACAAATAACGTGGATTTATATTGGTAAAAGAATCGGTTTAGTAGTTCCTGAGATTACCCCCTACAACGTCACAAACTTTACTTACCTCTTTATAATATTAGTTTAGAAGTATAGATGAAGATATAGTGACAATTGTTTTTTTAAAAAGGACTAAGTGTCCACGAACTAAAACTATGAAAAAATTGATCGAAACCTATCAAGTAGTTTATGCGTGAAGCGCTCACAACGACAGATCTGTAATATTTAATTTCTAAATATAATAAAAAGATTTATTTATTTTTGTTAGTACAGAATCATCCAGATTATAGATGATAGAAATTTTTGCTGTGTCTGTGGTGATCGCGATGCAATTCGAAATGCATGACTGTCAAATTTGCAAAAATATTTTATCTAAACTATATAGAATCTAAGTTTATTATTTGTGATCAATATTAAGAACAGTCCAGAGAAACCATTTGTGTTTCAGTAATTTCTGAAGTCTCAAATAGACCGACGTCGAAGTTAGCTTTCCTTAGCTTCCTTTCTTGCTGACTTTTTGTCATGAACTCGGTCAAGTTCATTCGCATGCAGTCTAAGGACATAAGTTACATAACAATCTATGTATTATTTATACCAGCTTACGGCTAAAGCGTTACGCATAGAATTATTCGCATTGAAGGTATAGAACAGGTACGTCCGTAAATATTAATGCTGCGTCTCAGGTGCGGTCGTTTTCCGAAGGAATTCCCGTACGAGTTTTGAGTCTTTATTTAATACAACCACGACTTTTAATGTTAAGAACGTTATACCTTTTTGTTTAATTTATAGATTAATAAATGAGACAGCACATAATAAAATAATTTAATTAATAAGTGTTACTAGTGGCCGTACAATAAAAGGTTTCCAATTTATGTTCATTATTCAACACTTTTTAACCGACTTCGAAAAAAGAGGAGGTTACTACGTTCGGTTGTGTGTATTTTTTTTAATGTATGTTAATCGATATCTCCGTCAATTATGAACCGATTTTAATGATTTTTTTTTTTGAAATCGGCTATTTTCAAAAGCAGTCCTATATAAATTTGAAGAAAATATTCAACCTCTAAGGGGGTGAAAATCGTTTATTTGATTTTCACCCACTTCGGCTTTACGTATTTTCGTGAAATTGGAACCGATTTATTATACCCATTAGAAACACAATATATTTATGCACACTAAAAAAGGAAAAATATTTTTTTTTACAAAAAAATAAACCTCCTTCGATGTGAAATACTAATAAGGCACTAAAAAGCGAAAAATAACTGAATTATAAAATTAACCAAATTAAATAAAAAATATTGATATTAGCGCTACCTAATAATATATTTAAAGTCGATGCTCGCTCGCTTTTTAGTGCCTTATAAGTTTTTCACATAGAAGCCGGTTTATTTTTTGTAAAAAAAAATTATTACTACTTATTATTAGTACAAACATGATGTAAACCTTAAATCTTTTATTGAATTATAATTTACTAAATCCCAGCAACCGAATAGGAAATATATTCTTTGAATAATAAGTTGTGAGGAATACAATATTGTTTATTGAAACAGTATATATAGTTAATGGTCGACGAGTAATTCTTTGAACTTTTTAAATTATAGTCGAACCGAAGGATTTGGAGAGCTTTACAAGTATGTAGAGATAAATTATAGCGATGTAACAAATGTCATTATTTTGCTTATCAATTTATTTTGCACATAAAATAACATCGCGTTATAATATATGAATAAACGTTAATACTCTAGTAGATATTGTGATTAATCGTGCATGTATCATAAATAGCATGTTTAAGTAAATAATAACTTATATTTAGTGCTTCATTATTTTCTTTATTTGTATATTCCATAAAACATTTAGGTATATACAATCAAGTTTCATGGAATATTCATATGGGGTTTAAAATTTGGTTACACAAGCGCCTGCTTCAAATAGTATAGCAAATAGTTGTTACAGCGATTTGTGATTCTATATTTCATTGCGGATATTTTTTTACAGGCGCGATTTTGGATGCAAGTTATTGGTGAATTAAGGATGGGTGTAAAATTAAAGAAAGTTAATTATTCAAGAACACCTATAGAGTATGAGTTGACACCGTACGAAATTTTAATGGATGACATCAGATCCAGGAGGTATACGCTAAGGAAGGTCGACGGAGCTATACCTCAGAGGTACGATTTTTTTGGCAACCAATCTTCTCCAATATTACTGCACTTTATCGAGTAAGTAATATATATTTTCAATATTCTAACAAGATGGCGGTCGCCTTGTTAGAACTTTCCAGGAAGTGTTTGTGGCATCGCAGAATTCATGCTCCGTGGTATTATCTTCCATCCACATTACTTGTGCACAATAATCGAACCTTATTACGTAAAACACCACCAATGTTACAAAATATACTAGATAATACAAGATTAGAAATAAAATATAAAATATGACGGACTCAGATCCCGCCAAAAACTCGTGGTACGAATTATGAATTACTATATTGTCTACAGGAAGGTTAAGACATAGAATCAGATCATAGAATAGATACATAGAATCGATCAGCAGATCGAGAATCAAGAGAAATAAGTTTTTTGGAGTAGCAGTCGTTATTATAGCTTAACAGCGTTATTACAGTTTATCAGAGTGATTAAACAGTGGATAATCTCGAAACGCGATGTGTTAAGCATTTATTATTAGTGTGACCTCATTACCTGGTTTAGAATATTTTTGTGGAACAAGGAGAAGTGACGTCATGGCTCTTGATAGTAAAAACAATACAGGACTATAGTGACTACCGTTATTTCGAAATGCATTACCAGTCGTCGCTGCTATGCCGTTCTATATAAATATCCTTAACGCCATGCTAGCACTTGTTTTATTAAGTGGGAATACATTGGTCAAGCGAAGGTTTTGAGATTATTGAAGTGAAAAATTCTTTAGGCGTATTAAATAATGAACGAAAGTAAATCATCACATTCGGGCTTACTCGGCTCCACTCGACTGTTCATATTTATTTTATTTTATATCATAGGAGGCAAACGAACAAGTGGGTAACCTGATGTTAAGTGATCACCACCCTCTATAGACACTTGCAACACCAGAAGAGTCACAAGTGCGTTGCCACCCTGTGTTTGATGGAGGGAATGGAGAAGGGGCGAGGGAGAGGGGGGGTGGGTTATCCGGCGCTCTCACTGACCGAACGAACCGCAACAATGCAAGCACTGTTACTTCACGTCGGTGTTTCTGTGAGAGGGTGGTACTACCCCGGGCGAGCCGACCCATTCATGTTAAAACCAGTAATAGCCTCAGCGTGGATCTACCATTCATGATACGTCACTGTCTAATTCCAATATTTATTTATTTTTTTAATAAATTTTATTATTAAGATGAACTTAAGAAGCTCTGTGCGTAAGTACGTTTCTCCTATTTAAATATCAAAAGGAGATTTGTAATAGCTATTCGAAACGCTTGCCGTTATATCGATTGTAAAACAGATAAAATATAATGTGCTTTATCACTGGGGTATTTGAAATAACGTTCATTATTAATATTGTATCCTAAGTAAGTCAATAACGTAATATTTTCTATTCACAGTGTGAAAAAAGACGCACATGCCATGATTCTCGATTTTATTAGAAGCAGACCACCACTTAAAAAGGTACGTAAAGGTACTTTATTTTTATTTTAAATTCTTAGGGAAACTTACAGCTAGCCAAAAAAAAATTACATTACATGTATAAACATAAACGAAGGCCATTTACAAGTTACCGCATCTATAAGAAAAATTTCATTTTCCTTAAGAAAGTATGATCCGACTAAGGAAATTAAAAATCAAAAAAGCTGGATTTAAGAACGCATTTAAGTTTCTGAACACTTATGTTAAACAGATCTACGTTCAGATCACTAACTAATTTGTTAACACTGTTAACAACTCTAATTATGTACGAATTTTAGGCCTGTACCTACCTGCCTTTTACATAACTGATGCTTTATTTTTTTCTAATATTAGAATTATATCATTATCTTTATATTTATAGGGTGTATAGTGATGTCGAATAAAATTTTGGGATACCAAATCAAAACTCAGCTGCGAGTGATAGATACATGAATATCAAACGATGTTATAACAGATAGATGTGGTGAAAAATCATTAGTAGTTATGAGTATCACTGCGTTACGTTTGGAATAAATTATTATAGTCTATGTGGTCCTGGTGGTTCTTCAGTAATTTTACAACTCGCACGATGAAAGCGATTGTCGGCAACCTATCAACTTTTGATGGTGGTCACAGTTCGTCGACAGTATACAGCTGTGCCAAATGTGCCTCAATCCGATATACACGTATTCATTTGTGAATCATGCAATTTCGATTGTATGGTTCACAAATGTATATATGTATGAATAGCTTAGAATAGTTAGCTAGGACAGACGCGTCTTTTTCCAGGTAACAGCCCAAGCCGAGGTGTGCGTGCACCCTTGTGTATGTTACCTAAAACCCAAATCGGTTGTGTACCTTAAGCGCCAACCTTAGTAGTCCGGTGAAGCTGTGAAGACCCTGCAGTGTCAATAGCGTAGTCAGTTCGAGAAAAAAAAAAAAGCTGTGAAATGTGAACAAATTTTGATGACAAAAAACCTGCAAAAACAGTCATACAGCAGCTGAATAACTATCATTATATATTTAAAATAACAATCGACTGCGATTTCGTTAGCGTTAGTTGGAATATGAATTTACATCTACAAAATTTACTCAAAAGACTCTTCGGAACAAGGTAACTTAACTGATGGTCGTCCTGTAGTCGAAGTTAGATCATCGTAAATGTGGCAAAGATGTTCCCTCATCCATAATTATATAGATATTATTGTCTGCAATTCTTTATTTTTGGTAAATGTTAAAATCGTATTGAGTATCGTACAAACATTATAGATTGTGTACAATCGAAATGGGAGGAGTATGAACAATAGACAAATAAAGACTAATAAAGAACTCTTTGTTGATAAGGTAATAAAATATTTCCCTTTTTTTATTAATAACACTTTTTTTTAAGTAGTAAGCAAAAAAGTTAATGTAGCTGGTAGACAGGCAGAGGAAAAACATACTGAATTGTTAAAAGAAAGTAAATAAAAAAATTTGGAATTCGATCAGCAATTATCGTACGTTACCTTCTACAAACATACTAACGAATTTTAAACCTAATGTTATAAATACGTAAGTGAGTTTGTCTGTTTGTTGGCTTTCACGTCTTAACTGATTAACCGTTAATTATGAAATTATGCATAGCCATTGTCATAAGTATAGAAAATGATAAAGCTAACTTTTCATCCTGAAAAAGGTACTGGTGTTCAGGGACTGATATCTCTCTTATCTTCTCTGAGAAGATTTCGAAAGAATTCTTGGAATCGTGGTGTAGGTTTGCGTATTTTTGAATTGAAATTTCTTTAGGCGCATGAGGGTAATTTTTTTACAGATGTAACGTCACGCAGGTATGCAACGGAAGTGTAATAATAATTTCTAATATTGACGAAAAACACGTGGCATTTTTATTTACAATTCGTCATTTGAGATTTCAATAAATCATTTTGCATAAAATATAAATAACAATATTTCATAAATTCTCTTGACGAGATTTTAATTAAAAAACTGGAATTTCTATAGTTAACATTAATTTACAATGATTTTGTATAAATTTAAATTGAGATTTAAGTTTGTATAAATATTTGTATAAATATAAACAAGACTTATAAATTAGTTCGCCAAAGTAGTTTCACTTCTGACATGTGTACGTTGTACGCACGCACTTTTTTTTCTTAGTAATAGACGAAATTAATAACGTGGTCTCGATTATTATTAGGCGTCAGAACGCAAGCTGCCGCCGCCAAGACGAGAGGTCACACCAAGGGAACAACTGCTCGCTTCAATCCAAGTCGGCAGGCGACTTCGTCCGACGCCATACTCAACGAGATTATGTGAGTTATCTTTTAAATAACTTTTCTTGTAAACATACGCAACAAATGTTGCTAGAAAGAATAAATTACCGAGACGTATTAAAAAAAATATCATCATTTTTCTCTCCATTTAGGAGATTTCTCCATACAATAATGCGGTTAAAAAAATTATTCCTCCCTCATTTATTATTTTACTTTCTTCTTTATTCTCTTCTTTTCTCATTAGAACTAACCATCTCTAATCCTTACTCTTATAATTATTTGTTTCAGATCCTAAATCCCATCCAGATCCTACCTTAAAAATGAACGAGTTTGCACTCCTTTGTACTTTACTTACAGCGTCAGCTTTCTGTTTGTTATGTTTTATATATATTTTTAATGCTAATAATAGATTTAATATATTCTTAGTCCACTAAATAAAATTATTTAAGCGATATACTGAAAGTTTATGTAAACATTACAATATTTGAATTATATGTTTTCTGGTTATGTATGTATTTAGTTTGGGGATGTATTTGAAAGTATGTAATAAGTATTTTAATATCATAGGAGGCAAACGAATAGGCAGGTCACCTGATGTTAAGTGGTCATCGCCGTCCATAGACACTAGCAACAGCAGAGGAGTCGCAAGTGCGTCGCCAGCCTGTGTTTGGGGGATAGAGGGAGGAGGGAGGCGAGGGTTGGAGGGAGGGAAGGAAAGGTGACGCTCCGGCACTCTCACTGACCGAACGAAACGCAACAATGCAAGCACTGTTAATTCACGTTGGTTTTCTGTGGGTCGGGTGGTACTACCACGGCCGTGCCGACCCATTCATGGTGAAACCAGTACTAGCTTCGGCATGGCTCTACCACCTACAAAAGTGGTGCCAGTAAACAGTCTGTCGGCTAGAGTGTTGAAAACACCGGTTTTCGTTCGATCAGCGGTGTTAAGAAACGTCGGGCACGGTCAGTACGTATGACCGTCTGGGAACAACACCGCGTATCATGATTTCTATTTTTGTAGTTAATTTTAATGACTTAATATGACCTTTATAATATTTTTTTTAACTAAAGTGATATTCAAATTATTTAAACATATTATCTACTTATGGTACCGTTACAATAAGTGCGAGACGCTACTGGAACATTGACGCTGACGCCATCCGATTAGATAGTTCGGCCTATAAAGGGCAAGATGTCGTATGTCGACAGACACGTCTATATCAAAGTTATAGTAAGGCGAAGCTATGGTGGGATAAATAGTCACAGTGCCTACATTGTTAGTGCTAATTGGTTTCCCTGACTGATCGAATATACGATGTTCATTATACGTTGGCTAAACTTAAACTTTTTTGGCGAACTAATTTATAAGTCTTGTTTATATTTATACAAATATAAACCTTTAGATTTCCGAGACTTGAAAATAGATGAAAAATCTGCGTTTACTACAAATGACGTCACTTCCGTAGCATACCTGCGTGACGTTACATCTGTAAAAAATTTACCCTCATGCGCCTAAAGAAGTTTCACTTCAAAAAAAATTTTGCACTTTTTTAATTCAAATGTGTCCCTGTAATATACAGGTCTTAACTTCGTGTGTCCTTATAATTTTCGAAATATAATACAGTAAAACATGGATAAGGTAAAAACCTGTACAAATTCTCTCAGAGCCTAAAACCTCTACTACTTAAAATACGCACCATCGATAACTTAAATTAATAATTTCAGTATTAATCTTCAGTGACTTAAAAAAATGTTTCGATGAGCTCTGTAACATAATCTGTAAACGCAAGTGAAATTGTTAACACATAAAATTAACAACACGAACATACGCTGATAAATGAAAAGCGGTGAAATGTGGATTATAAAGGAAAGATGTTGCAGCTGAGTTTGGAATACACGAAAGTACATTATCCCTTATAATTAAAAAAGGTTACAGTAATCATGACCTCTTGAAGAAATGAGAATCTGGAAAAGCATTTTTTGTAAAAGACGAAAATTGCTGAATTCTCTATTTTGTAGCAATGTTTATTTACGCGGTTCAAACAGTGTCCAAACCAAAACATCCGTGTTACATACCCATAGTGAAAGAAAAAGATGCAGAGTTCGCTGAAAATCCATAATTTTAAAGCTAGCAATGGTTGGCTAGAACATTTAAAGAAATGGCAATATTTAGCCTTCAAGAAAGTGTGCGGCGAAAGTGCGAGTGTAATAAATACCCTACATGCTACCTACTACATATCCTTGATACGTTAAAAACTCCCTTGGATTTCTTTAATCGAGGTTCTACTGTATCTGTGATTCTGAAAAATATAAGGTCGTTAGTCGTACAATATTGACACTTTAATCCGTAGTAACGCTGTTTTTAGATACAGCGCTAAGCGTTGATGGTTCATGTTTTTTATAGCAAATAGATCGTTCCCAGAAAAGTAACGGACAGAGTACTTGCTTTTTTTTTGGATTCACTATTTTCCTTATCTTTATTTATTTCGTCTGTACGAAGTCCAGGAAATTTATAGTTTGTGTTCAAATTAATAAACAATCTATTACACAGTTTCCCGTTCACTTCTTAGCATGATTGCTTCACATCAGATGTACACACATGTATACACACACGTCAGATGTACCGTGATCTCATTTCGTAACATCTCGACACACAATGGTGGCGTATCTATGGTACTGCTATTAATTTAAATTTGTTCACATCGCATACATTAATATTTTACAACTTCCACTATCGGTGCTGTCAGCGTTGATACAATACTATTTTTTTAGATGCAATTAAAAGTATTTGTCGATTTTTTGGTGGTTTTTTGGACACTACTTATATTTTTTTATTATAGGAATTATTGTCACCTAATCGAAGTTTCATTATATGAAACAAGCTGTTCCCGCGGCTAACAAGCAACGAAAGCTCTCAAAAGAAAAAAAAGATTTTGAAACATTCTTCATTAGCATGATGATTATATAGCGAGATTTGCACGTTCAACCAAACAAACAAACCCTCCAACTTTATAATATTAGTATAGATTGACCATATAAAATTCGCTTGGATGCGCATTAAAAATGGCAGAGAGTCAATCGAATGCAACAAAAAGTAGGTTAAAAAAAATCTACAAAAATTCCACTGCATGCTGATCAGTATTTTGAAAGTGAATGAGCCTCGAAGAAACTTTATTTTCATTACATTACATATAGATACAAATAAATGTATATATAAATACATATCCTTATATATGTGTACTAGCTTCTGCCTGCGACTTCGTCCGCGTGGAATAGTTACTCAGATTAAGTGCGTTGAACCAAACAAACTTTTGAGCTTTACAATATTAAGTATAGGTATGATATGTTTTATGTGAAATATTGGAATATAAGTATGTATGTATGTATAAATATATATAGTTAAAATGAAAGAAATTTGCTTGGAAATTAAAAAAAATATTATCTCGGCAACAGCGCTAACTACCACCCCCAACTATTGCTAAATATCGATCAAAATAATGAATGTTAAGACACGATAAATTACGCTTACGTCGCATATACATTTAACTTCAGATGATATTTTAGTCAACCTTAAATGAACTATTTTAAAAAAATCAAAAATCGTATTGTCGCCATTAATAATTTTTGTTACGACCCGAGTAACCTAAGAAATAAAATATATTTCTTATAAATAACAATCTTGGTTAAATAATAAAAATACAGTAAATGCGTGAATAAAAGTTTTATTTGTGGTAGGTATACGTAATTATCAGTTAAGCTAACCTATAATTAACTTTACCGTTGAAAATTGATAGACAGTCCCGAAGGATAGCACTAAACGCAAATTAATATTGAACCTTGTGACTTTAAGATTAGAGTCGATAATTCGCAGGACCCTTAAAAAGGCGCCGAACTGTCTGGCGGCCCCTATGTAGATGTCAAGGTCATTGGGAGATCTGGATTATCGATCTGGATTCTTAAATTTACGTAATCCATTAGCACTTGTATTAGCCTGACGAATGTTAGGTACAGTTCTTGGAGATTTTTTCTAGGCCTCCATGGTTGTATGGCCTTACCGGATTCAGAAAACCATGTAATATAACATAAAAAATAATGAAGCGAACAAAAATCTTAATTCTTTCACTATGTTATTCACTATATATATATACATATAAATAAAATTAATAAAATTGAAGTGTGTCATGTTTTTCTTGGTTATGTATGAAACGACCGATTTTTCTTGGTGTTATTCAGATTAAGTAGCAGTATGATTTCCCTTTAAAACACTTATTAGTACTTAATCCTATGAAAGCTATTTTAATAATATTTCAGTGGGTAACAAAAAGAATTTACAAAACTGTAACATCAATTTGTATAAGAAAATAAACGATGAAGATAACGGCCAGTGTTTCTCAACGATTCAATTTACTTTCGAGCATTAATTCGTTTGCAATCTAATTCAGAGCCCGCGAGCGAATTGAAAAATAAAGGAATAGCTATTGAAACACATTGGACCGTGACGTAGACTACAAAACGAATATAAACTGTAGTTACGTTTACGAAACCAGTTCATTGGTATAGGATTGTAGAAGTTTTAACTTGTTTCTACATTTGTTTAAATATATACATCATTTTAAGTGGATGTTATTTATCAATATCTTATTTGAACGAATGTATCCTAAATATTTTATTTGTTAACATAGTTAAGAAGTTAAATTAATATTGCAATATAGATTTTAAAGATATTGGTGATGTTACAGATGATGGCTATTGTACAATAAATTTTCCTATCAGTATTTTTTTCAATCAAAATGAACTTTGAATGAATACCCATAATCTAATCAATTCGCTATTTTAGTATGTTTCATTTTTAACCGACTTCGAAAAAGGAGGAGGTTACTATGTTCGGTTGTATGTATTTTGTCTATATAATACTTATTATCAACAAGGTAATAGAGGAAAATTCATAGACTACTTTATCACTAACCAAACCTGATAATAGAAAATATTATTCAATAAAATAAACACTCGAGATAAAGTCACAGATAAATAATAAATTTTGCTTATTACATAAAATGCATTCAGTTTATTTAATCTGTATATATGAAGTGTGGTGAATGTGGTTCTGAATCAGTGATAACATTATATTACTTTTGAAATATGAAACTGAGAGGATGCGTTCAAATTATTTTATATATTTTTAAAATATTCTGGCGATGTGTGATTTATATGCTATGTTATGGCTTTAAATAATTAAAAAAATAAAAAATAGTTTTGTACATTTGTAAGAAACGCGATAGTTGTCCATCTACAGCGAGCAATGGGAACCATAAGATATAAGAAATTGTCGATAATCTGTTATAATCTAAATAAAGATGTTAATAACTATATTCTATATCTTCATATACAAAGTGGATGTTGTACATATATACGAAATAGCTAAATTACAAAACTGATAGATCATTGTTGAAGTTAACGCACCTAATTTTACTATAGATCACCACTACGTGGCGCTCTAACATTTTAACTTCTATAGCGCTTAAACATATTTGTAGATATTTGAACTCCGAGAATATTTATACAAATATCCATTTTGCTATAACGTAATTGTTATGTATTACAACATGTATTAATTACAACTAATAATAATAACAAACGTATGCGGAATCGCTGCTGGGCATTATTACATACAATACTAGCCATTGTTGAGCCGCCCTCCCCTTTGGTAGCAGATGTAAGTAATTTTCTTCCCCTTGGTATGCTCACAAAATTTCTCGTAAGTTTCTTTACTGGTTGGAAAAAATCTAAAGTAAATAAGTTGCTGAAGTAATCACGATTCAGATACCCTATAATACATGCTATCAAAGATATATAAAATTAATCAAGTCATAGATACTCCTCCCTCCATTATAATACTCTCTGCTGTAAGCACATACACCTATAATACAAAATGTTATTATAAATCTAGCGAAATTATTGTCCACAAGAAGCTGTTGAATAACTTCATTTAAAGTATAATATATTATAATATCTATAATATATAACAATAGATAATTATCATTGAAAATATACAACTGACATTATTATACATATTTTTAAAACAAAGTAGATATAAAAATGTTCACAAACATAGCATTTGTAGGTTAAATAACAACATTTGGACTATATGTTTATTGTAAAGGCATATAATTACTCAGACTTTCATAAGATATTTCGTGACTAAAAATATTTCCAGTTATCATTAAAGTTGCATTAATAATTATATTTTCGTTTAAATTCTTAGCTATAGCTATATAGCAATGACAGGAAAATTGTAACGTTTGAGAACCGTTGTCTGTTACTACAATCTCTCGAGACGTCATGAGCGTTGCCGCAGTCGGCTTTGAATCGTACAGTAGTATGGTCGTTTCTCGTTCTTTTAAAAACTGAAGTAGCATGATGACATCGAATTTTATGTTTCGAATCACTGGTTAATTATACGTATCAATTGATGAATTAGGGAAAAAAATAATAATTAGATTAGTGCTGTTCTTGTTTGGCTTCTGACAACCCTTTACTTGTGCGGTTTAATTGGATTTTCTATTATTAACACGTCAGACAGTTCGCGGAAAATCAGTCCGGCGAGGGTTACGTGAAGATTTTCTGTGATTTTTTTTCAACTTCATCCGGATTTTATAAGGTCGCGTTTTGACCTTGTGCTTAGTGACGTAACTGCAAGGAATATGGGAGTTTTTATTACAAACACTTTGGCAATGGAAATCAGCCGTAAGTACCTATACAATAAGCGTTTGGAATATATTTTATACTGTAACAGGAAACTGCTATCTAAAAATTAACAATACATATATTTGCTATATATGTATGTATCTTTGTATATATTAATAAGACTCATGAAAAAAACCTTGAAATTATTTTGTTTCGATAAAAATTTATTACTGAAGTCGACCCAGTTTATCAAATATGCTGCTGGTTGGTGCAAAATACATCACATACTTCTACAGCATGGCAGTTACTGGATTTGGAGTACATTAAACCTAATATATTGACAATAGGATGGTTACCCTATATACTTTTATATACCTCTGACAAGCGTAACAAACTCGTTTTCGTATTTATAATATTGCAAGCTGATTCCCGCGACTTAGTCTGCGTCGTTTATTGTCTCAATTGTTTTGTTATATCTCAAAGGGATTATAGGTAGTGTAACGAAAGCTCCCAG
>MU160028.1:39570-50091 GCA_015888305.1 Antheraea pernyi
ATAGGGAGACAGACCGGGCACACACCAGCTGCCTCCCCTCGTCTACCGGACCTGTGCAATGAGGAGATGGGCCCCCCGGCCCATCCCCTCAGGTCCGGCTACGGTGGAGGGAGGAGAAGGGCAAATCGTCGCCTCCTCCCTCCGGTCCTCCGTTGTCGGAGAGGGCCACTCAGAGGGTTATCTTCGCGTACCCTCTCCGCCTCCTTCTGCGAGATGACGTCCTCGCAGAAGGAGGCCATCGTATTCCAAGACTCTTCGCTGCCGAGCATGGCCGAAACCACATTCGGCAGCGACAAATCCAACCCTACCACCGCAGTTAGAATGCATCGGTAAAATTAAACGGTAGTTTTAAATCTCGTCATTTTCGTAACTCGTCCCGCTCGTAACAAGTTTCATTAGCAACTCGGCCTATTCTCAATTGAAGTAATTGACAAATCGTAAATTAAAAAGAAAAAAAATAAATTTCTTAACACTACTATTGGGTAAAATATGAACTACAGATATTAGTCCAAGGGGTCTATCTCCGACTGTGTTGCTACGGTAATTTGGAAGACACGTGGGGATGTGTCTTATTCAGTGTCGAACAAGTCGGAGATAGACCCCTTGGACTAATATCTGTAGTTCATATTTTACCCAATAGTAGTGTTAAGAAATTTATTTTTTTTCTTTTTAATTTACGATTTGTCAATTACTTCAATTGAGAATAGGCCGAGTTGCTAATGAAACTTGTTACGAGCGGGACGAGTTACGAAAATGACGAGATTTAAAACTACCGTTTAATTTTACCGATATTAGACGATATTTACTGTTCATTGTCGGAGCTGGATTTAGGTCTTAGGAATATCTAGGCCTCCGTACACTCTCAAGAGTTTTTATGATAAGTTTTGCTTGGAAAAATCCTTCGCCGTGAATTCTATGGTTCTTTTTCATCAGCGTACCGTTCGTCATCGGCAGAGTTTTTATACACTTTGCTAAGTTGATGTCAACTATTTGTATAGGTGGTCTCTGATGAAATTTGTCAAAAGAACAATTTTCATAACTACAGTATGAGGTTCTAGAAGGGAACGGTGAATAGACTATCAATACTATGAATATAGAATATGAATATTCTGGTATTATAAGTCAATATAAGGCAATGATGACAGTTTATCATCAGGTTAACTGTGCGTTTGTCTAACGTTATACCAGTTAAAAAAATATTTAGATAAATGACGCGATGATGGCTTAGTTGATAATGTGTTCAGACACAGCGTCAATGAACGTAAGTTCAAATCCTTGCAACTGAGCCGGATGTTTCGTTGAAGGAAAGCATTGTGGTCAAAACCGAAAACATAGCATGGTGGTAGGGTATTTTCGAAGTCCGCTTGACTAGTTACATCAAGTTGAAAATCTGTAGCCAAGCATCTGTTGGTATGTTCCAACAGCGGCACTTAAGAACCAGTCTTATCTAGGCTTGGCGTGTTTACCACTTTAGATCACGTCGTCATTTATTATTAGATGAGATTACGGTCAAACGCCTATAAAGTATAAAGAAAAGATTTTCAATGAATTATAGTAGAGTAGTCGAGATGTACTACCATAGAAGTGAATGTATCTTTGAGTTTACGTAACTCAAACAGCTTAATTGAATTATGACAGTATGATTAACAACATAACGATCAAAATCGACTTTAATTAAAACTGAATGTATGTAATTTTAATATTGGCGATTAATTCTCTGAATATAATTTGTCTATTCCTTTATTAACTGACTGCATAGTGAATTATATAATGATTTACAGTGTTGCGTAAACATATGCATCTATCTTGAATTTTTGTAACAGTTCTAAGTGAAATTTGAAATCCGGATTTCTTAGTTGCATTTTTGTATGTAGTAATTTATTCAATGGGCGTGGATAAATATTTTTTCCATAACGTAATAGGAAAGTAACGAATGCTCTGTTATTTTCTCGCGAACAACGTGATTATTGAGAACCGACTGACAAAGTGTGGACTTAAATAAATATATATTTTTAAAACCTTATTAATTACTACAACTAATCTATACTAATATTATAAAGCTGAATAGTTTGTGTGCTTGAACGCGCTAATCTCAAGAACTACTAGCCCAATTTGAAAAGTTCTTTCAGTGTTAGATAGCTCATTTATCGAGGAAAGTTATATGCTATATACCATCACGCTAAGACCATTACCAAAATATTCTCACCTTCTACATGAACGAAATCGTGGATTAAAGTTAGCGTTAGTCTAAAGTAAATATTCCACATGGACGAAGTCTCGGCCGAATTTAGTTTATTATATTCCTCTACCTTTATTGGACAAACTATACAGTAAACATTCCATTTGTCCTTTATATTTACATTTTTTTGTAATAATATTTATGGCCTAAACATAACACAGAATCACACGTAGGATAAAAGTTGTTGATTTACAAATGATGATCACTACCACCTAAACTAGGCAATCCTGTGTCTAAGATAGCACATAAATAACATTGACTTTGTTAATTATATAAATAAATTGCCTAAACTTTTTAATAAATAATTATTTTATATGTCCGGATGCCGAGCCCATCGTGTTGCTTGCAAATAAATCGGTACAATACTTAGGGCTTGTGACTCAAGTGCAAGTTTAAGGTGCCCGTTATATATGTACATCAGTACTCAATTCAACCGATCGTACTTCTCTCCCTGATTTACCCAATATAGAAAGGACTTACGCGGCCTTGGATATTATCTCCAAACACCATTACATAGTATAAAACAAAGTCCCCTACCGCGTCTGTCTGTCTGTCTGTTCGCAATAAACTCAAAAACTACTGAAAGGATTTTCATGCGGTTTTTATCAGTGGATAAAGTGATTCATGAGGAACGTTTTGGTATATAATTTGTCAAGGATTTTTTTATAACCAGGGCGGGACAACGTCTGCCGGGCCCGCTACTAATGTATATATATATTAATTATCGTTCTATATATCCAAAAAAGTAAAAAGGTTCGACCTAAATTTGTCTATATGACATCAAAGTTAAACATGGTGAGACAAACTTTTAGTTTCTATCATTTAATTTATGTCTAGTTAGAAGCGATGATGGACGTAGGTTTCATCCTTGTGAATAAGCCAAACATTTCGGTGAAAAACAAGCATACATAGCAAGCATAGCATGTTGGTAAGGCTTTTTCTTAACCAACCTGCCTAGCTACCACACTCAAGCTGGAAATTTGTGGCCAAACACCTATAGTGTTCCTACAGCGGCGCTTGACAGCCAATTCCTACTGGGCTTAGAGTGTTTAAAAAACACAGGTGTAATTAAAGCGCAAACCAAAAATCTAAGCTGGAAACTATTGCTTGAGGAATAGGCAGAGCGGTGTATTCTAGGAAATAGGAAACGCATGATATAGGGTTCATAATATTATGATGAAATACGTAAAACATTTGCCTAGTTGTTTGTAATCGTTGTTATAAGCATGTAAAAATGATAACCTACAAAGATGAACATATATATTTATAAAGATTGTAGTCGGACCACAATGTGTGGTTTAAGACGTTGTGTTGTAAGAATCATTCTTATTAGATATTGCGGAAAGAAAATCAATAAACAAACAGGTCGGTGATAAAAACAATGACGAATCGACTGTTGCAAAGACCGGTCCAACCAAAACAAACGGCGAAAACAGGGTCGCCTTTGAACATAATAGGGTTTCAGTCTCGAAGCACTGGCTCCTAAAATTTAAACCAACCTTTGGATAGTATATAATGCAGTAGTCGTGTTAAATACATACTTAATAATACATATTTTGTTTGAAGGAAATATGGAAATTCTTAGTGAAAATGGATCTGCATTTTTATATCTTCGCCAACATTTATGCTTAAGTTGTTGTCATTGAAAAACAGTTGTAAAAGTCTGCGAATTATTCCAAAAATAGAATATCTGGTTTTCTAATCGCTTTTTTAACTCTAATGAACTTAAAGGGGTTCATCATAAGAGTCTATACAAAGACAACCCTTGGCGCACGTAACGGTCCATGTGGGTCAGATGATGTCAGGGAATTAGAATTCGAGGAACACCTCAGATGATTCATGACTTTCTCAAATTACAGTCCGGTTTGTGGCTTCGAGCAGACCTGCTTATAAACGAATTTATTCATATAAATAAAATTGAAATATCTGTTGCCTATTTTGACTAATCTTCGAAACTGTTTAACAGCCATTGATGAAACTTCTTTTTCCATAGAGTATATTATTACCCTTTTCCATTAGAGCTAAGTAGTAATGGCAAAATTATATGAAAAAAATAGAATAACGAGCAACTTATAATTAATTTCGATGAAATGCCTAGTTCCCATGAACTAAGAAAAGCATTTTATGAAGACGAAATCGCGGTCACAAGATAGTTTAAGTAATTGTAAAAGTCTTGTATATATATTGAAGAAAAATTTATAAACCAACTAACTTTCGCCCACAGCTTCGCTCGTGTTAGCTTAGGTTAAACCTACACCTCGGAAACCGTTTTTTGCGAAAATAAGTATCTTATGTCCAACTCTATACCTCGATAAAGTGTATCTAAAATTACATGTAATTGATAACCAAGACATAACTCAATACTAGTAGCCTTTTATCTAGTTCTAAGAATTATAGACCACTTTTGCCAACGGATGATCGGTTAAGTAGATAAAGAATAAAAACATAACAGACAAACAAACGCTTTTCGCCTTGGCATTAAGTGGGCTTTACGATTTAAATGTTAAATTGTAATTTCATCTTCGTGCACATAATCATTATTGCTGTGCTTATTCGAGGTTAAGAATAAACAAAAAAATACACATTCTGTATAAATTAAAAAAACATCGAAGATATTCAAGAGGTTGTTCACTTATCATTTTTAAAGCGTATTCTTTTGTTTTGTTCTTCATCTGATTTAGGCGCTCCGAGTCCACAATGGAACTTCTAGTGTTATCGTATTTTCAGTTTATAGGTAAATGGCAAGTATCCGCCGGATACATCCTCTGCTTTTGTATCTTTATTAATATTTGCATCGTTACCTTCGTGTTATTATTCTCAAATAGCAAGTTTTTTTCAAATTCGATACTTATTTCCGTTAGTTTGAAAATCTAGAATCTTTAGAAAATTATAACTTACGTGGCATTTTGGTGTATAAACTATATGTAAAGTTTCATTAATCCCGTGTAATAGATGTGGCATAAAAGAGTACCAAATATCCATCCGTCTTTATAAGATTTCACGTTCATATTAGTAATACTCATTGAAAGTAGTGAAAAATTTGAAGGAGATCCGAAACTGTTGTGTTTTGTTGTGTGTGTTAAGTTTTCGTTCAAATATCTTCCAGCAATATTTAATCAAGTGGTGATGTATATGTTTCTATAACTACATATTTCCAAATGAAATGATGTGTTTAATTTAACTACTTCAAATATATTTATTAAGCGACATAAATATCTCTGAAGGCGTTGGAAGTATATTCTTACACTAGCTGTTCCCGTGACTTTGTCCGCCTGTAATATTTACTTTGGGTTAACGCTGACACCCAGCAAAAACTCCGCTCCTATTGGTCTTATATATCCTCTCTCGATAAATGAGCCATGTAACATAGAAATAATTTTTCATATCTGACCAATAGTTCCCGAGACTAGAACGTTCAACCAAATAAACAAACCTTCTAGCTTTATAATATTAGTATAGATTTGATACATCAAAATGAAAATTGTACAATGCGTTTTTGTAGACAGCATTCTTAAAATTGAAAGGGAAATTTGCTAAAACAATAAATAACAGATGACAGATTTCAAATGTGCAACGAAATAACATAAATAATTTCGAAAGGCTCGATATATTAACAACAAGAACAGATCTATTCAAGATAAGTGGAAACCATTAGGACAATGGTACAGCCTTGTTGAATCGTGAACGTACCGAACAACCTTCGAATAACTTGCGAACGGTTCGTTGAAAGTGCCTTTTAACTTTGAGCTTATTTCGACTCGAATATCTTGTTATATCGGTTTATAAAATAAACACCTTGTTCACTTGATAAAGCTATACGACATATAAATATACAAAGAACTTAATATTGTTAAACCCATTAAAATTGGACCAATACCACCATCTTTTAAATGTGGAAAAGACCGGTATACCTAAAATACTTCTGGAGCGCAAACCTTGATAGTCCATAGCTTTAGTTTTCCAATTAAGTTCCAAAGCATTGTAACGATTTTCCGGATTGTAAATTTAAGCGCCGTGTCAAGCGGGTTTTGGTGTCAAAAGGCTATTATAGTGTGTATCAATATGTGAACGATGGTGATGTTTGGAATTGACTCCTCTTTGTGCATCCACTAAAAATGATTGTAATGTGTAATGTTATTTTAAATATGTATATATATATTAAAAAGATAAACCCGACATACAATAAACATTCGAGCTTCTTACCGGTTTTTCTCGATGACTGGGTTGTTTGTCCGAACTGATGGCAGTTTTGACGTTCATAAGCGCCTTCGTAAAGCCTAAATTGTAAAAAGGATTTTTGATTTCATTTGAGATTTGATTGGCATGCCTAAAGTCAAATGGTTGGATTTTATTCACAACGACCAAGAACAATTCTGCCGTCTAAAATGAATAAAACAATTATTACCTAAAGGAACATTACTAAGTATAAAGGATAGGGTATCACATTAATACCTATAAAGGACTCTCTAATAGTGCTCTATTGTACCTTTTACTGCGGTAGCTTCAAGGATCCACTTCATATCTTATGTCAAGGCGACACTGACCCGTCACTCAACTCACTCTAAGTATCATTTGCCGTTACTAAACAAATAATTCGATAAAACGTTTCCAATAATTAAATTTCCTTAGAGATATAATATTCTTTTAAACATTAGTTGGTGCTTTCGTTTTGCCTTACTATAAACAAAAATGTTGGGTCATGAGAATTAGGTGTTTTATATTATGTAACTCCTATAGGAAATACCATAAATATGTACCATAAACAATATTTTGTAAAGTCTTCTATCAGATAAAATCGAACAATAGACACTTCTTCTTATATTTTATTTTTGTCAACCAGTCTTCTAGTAGACTATTACTCCCATTGTCAAGTGAGTATCGATATTAAAAGTTTCGTGATATAATTTCAATGAACTAACAAGATGGTGGCCATCTTGTTAGAACTTTCCAGGGAGTTTTTGGGGCAACTCAGAATCCATGCTCCGTGGTATTATTTCCGATCCGCTTCACTCGTTCACATTAACCAAACTATATTACGAAACCGGGTTACGAACGTTACGTATTATTTAAAAATATTTTCACCTTCTACATGTACGAAGTCGTGAATTAAAGTAAGCGTTAGTCTAAAGTAACTATTCCGAATGTTTCAAAACCGGGTTACGAACGTTACGTATTATTTAAAAATATTTTCACCTTCTACATGTACGAAGTCGTGAATTAAAGTAAGCGTTAGTCTAAAGTAACTATTCCACGTGAACGGAGTCACGGCCGAAGCTAGTTTATTATATTCCTCAACCTTTATTGGACAAACTATACAGTAAACATTCCATTTGTCCTTTATATTTACATTTTTTTGTAATAATATTTATGGCCTAAACATAACACAGAATCACACGTAGGATAAAAGTTGTTGATTTACAAATGATGATCACTACCACCTAAACTAGGCAATCCTGTGTCTAAGATAGCACATAAATAACATTGACTTTGTTAATTATATAAATAAATTGCCTAAACTTTTTAATAAATAATTATTTTATATGTCCGGATGCCGAGCCCATCGTGTTGCTTGCAAATAAATCGGTACAATACTTAGGGCTTGTGACTCAAGTGCAAGTTTAAGGTGCCCGTTATATATGTACATCAGTACTCAATTCAACCGATCGTACTTCTCTCCCTGATTTACCCAATATAGAAAGGACTTACGCGGCCTTGGATATTATCTCCAAACACCATTACATAGTATAAAACAAAGTCCCCTACCGCGTCTGTCTGTCTGTCTGTTCGCAATAAACTCAAAAACTACTGAAAGGATTTTCATGCGGTTTTTATCAGTGGATAAAGTGATTCATGAGGAACGTTTTGGTATATAATTTGTCAAGGATTTTTTTATAACCAGGGCGGGACAACGTCTGCCGGGCCCGCTACTAATGTATATATATATTAATTATCGTTCTATATATCCAAAAAAGTAAAAAGGTTCGACCTAAATTTGTCTATATGACATCAAAGTTAAACATGGTGAGACAAACTTTTAGTTTCTATCATTTAATTTATGTCTAGTTAGAAGCGATGATGGACGTAGGTTTCATCCTTGTGAATAAGCCAAACATTTCGGTGAAAAACAAGCATACATAGCAAGCATAGCATGTTGGTAAGGCTTTTTCTTAACCAACCTGCCTAGCTACCACACTCAAGCTGGAAATTTGTGGCCAAACACCTATAGTGTTCCTACAGCGGCGCTTGACAGCCAATTCCTACTGGGCTTAGAGTGTTTAAAAAACACAGGTGTAATTAAAGCGCAAACCAAAAATCTAAGCTGGAAACTATTGCTTGAGGAATAGGCAGAGCGGTGTATTCTAGGAAATAGGAAACGCATGATATAGGGTTCATAATATTATGATGAAATACGTAAAACATTTGCCTAGTTGTTTGTAATCGTTGTTATAAGCATGTAAAAATGATAACCTACAAAGATGAACATATATATTTATAAAGATTGTAGTCGGACCACAATGTGTGGTTTAAGACGTTGTGTTGTAAGAATCATTCTTATTAGATATTGCGGAAAGAAAATCAATAAACAAACAGGTCGGTGATAAAAACAATGACGAATCGACTGTTGCAAAGACCGGTCCAACCAAAACAAACGGCGAAAACAGGGTCGCCTTTGAACATAATAGGGTTTCAGTCTCGAAGCACTGGCTCCTAAAATTTAAACCAACCTTTGGATAGTATATAATGCAGTAGTCGTGTTAAATACATACTTAATAATACATATTTTGTTTGAAGGAAATATGGAAATTCTTAGTGAAAATGGATCTGCATTTTTATATCTTCGCCAACATTTATGCTTAAGTTGTTGTCATTGAAAAACAGTTGTAAAAGTCTGCGAATTATTCCAAAAATAGAATATCTGGTTTTCTAATCGCTTTTTTAACTCTAATGAACTTAAAGGGGTTCATCATAAGAGTCTATACAAAGACAACCCTTGGCGCACGTAACGGTCCATGTGGGTCAGATGATGTCAGGGAATTAGAATTCGAGGAACACCTCAGATGATTCATGACTTTCACAAATGACAGTCCGGTTTGTGGCTTCGAGCAGATCTGCTTATAAACGAATTTATTCATATAAATAAAATTGAAATATCTGTTGCCTATTTTGACTAATCTTCGAAACTGTTTAACAGCCATTGATGAAACTTCTTTTTCCATAGAGTATATTATTACCCTTTTCCATTAGAGCTAAGTAGTAATGGCAAAATTATATGAAAAAAATAGAATAACGAGCAACTTATAATTAATTTCGATGAAATGCCTAGTTCCCATGAACTAAGAAAAGCATTTTATGAAGACGAAATCGCGGTCACAAGATAGTTTAAGTAATTGTAAAAGTCTTGTATATATATTGAAGAAAAATTTATAAACCAACTAACTTTCGCCCACAGCTTCGCTCGTGTTAGCTTAGGTTAAACCTACACCTCGGAAACCGTTTTTTGCGAAAATAAGTATCTTATGTCCAACTCTATACCTCGATAAAGTGTATCTAAAATTACATGTAATTGATAACCAAGACATAACTCAATACTAGTAGCCTTTTATCTAGTTCTAAGAATTATAGACCACTTTTGCCAACGGATGATCGGTTAAGTAGATAAAGAATAAAAACATAACAGACAAACAAACGCTTTTCGCCTTGGCATTAAGTGGGCTTTACGATTTAAATGTTAAATTGTAATTTCATCTTCGTGCACATAATCATTATTGCTGTGCTTATTCGAGGTTAAGAATAAACAAAAAAATACACATTCTGTATAAATTAAAAAAACATCGAAGATATTCAAGAGGTTGTTCACTTATCATTTTTAAAGCGTATTCTTTTGTTTTGTTCTTCATCTGATTTAGGCGCTCCGAGTCCACAATGGAACTTCTAGTGTTATCGTATTTTCAGTTTATAGGTAAATGGCAAGTATCCGCCGGATACATCCTCTGCTTTTGTATCTTTATTAATATTTGCATCGTTACCTTCGTGTTATTATTCTCAAATAGCAAGTTTTTTTCAAATTCGATACTTATTTCCGTTAGTTTGAAAATCTAGAATCTTTAGAAAATTATAACTTACGTGGCATTTTGGTGTATAAACTATATGTAAAGTTTCATTAATCCCGTGTAATAGATGTGGCATAAAAGAGTACCAAATATCCATCCGTCTTTATAAGATTTCACGTTCATATTAGTAATACTCATTGAAAGTAGTGAAAAATTTGAAGGAGATCCGAA